>CM035428.1:73742227-73794727 GCA_020310875.1 Ceratopteris richardii | reverse complement strand
GATAGACAAAGCATTAAATCCTCTGAGGCTAGTGTCAACCATACAACTAAGTCTTGGGCACAACAACTTAATGGTAATCCCTACATGCTAAGTTCTGAAACAAGTGACTCTGAAATGTCTTTTAGCATGGAAAGACTGACACGTAGTTCAGGCACTGCCTATTTACAAACACCAAAAGATCCCTATAAGACACAATTGGAATATATCAGGACCAACCGATTAGGTGATCGCATCTATGAGGATGGTCTAAGACGATCAGTTGTCCAACTCAAAAATCCAAATCAACCATTTGGACTTGAATACCCAGTGGTCAAGTTTGAAGAGGGGTCATAACATTGATAAGGAAGGAACCATGTATGTGGTTACAAGTTTACCAGACAGGACAGATGAGTTTGGAAACATCATTCTTGAGAATGATATAGGAGACCTAGAGCAAGGAGACCCAGGATGAGAACCCAAGACTCCTAGAGGTAAATCAGTATTGATGAGGGTAATTACTCCAGAGTGGATCCCACAAGACAACAAAAGCATAGAACTATTCTTGAATAGAGAAACAGAGGAAGCCTTTTGAGATTCAAGCCCGATCAACCTAACCCAATAGTCACCATCTATGAGTTCAAGGACCCAGAGACACCAGGGAAAGTTGTCTATCCAGATCACACATCAGAGAAAATGTTCTTGGTAACAGAGCATGATAAGCATGCATACACATGGAAAGGTTAATCAATTTTCCCTCCATCGAGATCTAATGTTTCCTATGGCCTCCAAGGAGTAGGATCATCCAAGGCTCATGAAACCCAAAGGGAAAGAACTAGAGAGAGACGGGAGGTAAGCTTTGCACACACTGTGGGTAGAGACATATCAGGACATGAGGGTGAAAGACCTGAAAGAGAGAGACACCGAGCACATAGACATCAAAGAGATGAACATGATTTTCCATTGCCTAGACCGCGAGATCACCCAAGAAGCCTTAGACCCTCTCAAGTGGTTAAGGAAATGAAGAACTATTTTGATGGGTTCGGAGACCCTTATGATCATGTGGCTGAGTTCAAACAAGTTTTAAGAGATAAACAGGTTGAGGACTTGTTCACTCAGTTTGACGCATTTGGTTTGACTCTGAAGGGTACTGCTTTAGCTTGGTTCCAACCCCTGAACAGTCGCAACTACCAAGAGATAGGTCAATTGCTAGAAGAATTCATTGTAGAATTTTCCAAGAGTGGTATAAGGCATAACACATCATCCTTGATCCACAACTTTAAGCAGACACTGCAAGAAACAATGCGACTTGTAGGAAGATGATTCAGACAGTACTTAGAAAGATGCCCTATTCTAGAGTTACCCACACCGGCCAAACAAGTGGCCTTGTTTTTAGATGGCTTACTAAGCACCAAGTTAAGATCATACGCGTACTTGAAAGAGCCTAGATCCATAGAAGGGTGTGTGCAGATGTGCATAGACATAGAAGACAACTTGGGTGAGGAGTTAGGACTATCCAAACTCTATAAGGACTCTAATAGTTCTACTAATCATACCTCTAGAACCTCCACGGAGATAGATGAGATAGCTGAGTAGGTTGTCAAGAAGCTAGGCATTCAAAATAGACAAACACCAAGGGTCACCTCATTGAAGCGATGTTACAACTACGGCGGTGACCACGTGGCTGATGTTTGCCCGATGATGGCTCAACTGCAAGGAAATTTGAATGCTCTATATTGCACAATTGAGAGAAAATACACGAACCACATGGCTCAAGATTTCCCATACAATAGGCAGGCAGTCAAACCAAATTATCAGCAACCTTACCAGTCGAATAGGTATCAGAACCAATACCAACAGCCCTATTATAGACCACAACAACAATATCAAGCACCATATAGGCCACAACCAGTCTTAGGGAACCAACTGCCAGCCCCTACCAATGTGATTCCAGTTCAGTATATAGTGGCAGAAGAGAACCTTAATAGACCATTGGTGCCAGTGACCCCTTTGGTCTCAGAAAATGACTCTCGTGCTCATAGTTCAGACTACTCCCATGAAGATAGTCCACATGGTTATTACACAAAGTCACATGAGCATAGTGAGACCTATTCTTATCAATACGAGACACCACTTATAGAACAAAATTGGGAGCCACAATACTCCAATGTCATGTATACGAATCCTAACCCCAAGCCCCAATTGAGACAAGTGAGACCACAAGCCCCTAGAGGACCATGTTTTAGATGTCAGGGTGACCATTTCATTTGTGAATGTCCCCACCCATCAACTCCAGGACAAGGACAAAAGATCATAATAAAAGGCTTTTGTCTTGAGTGCAGCAAAGAACATCTTCTGAGAGAGTTTCCCAAGAATCCCTCCAGTGCACCAAAGGTTACACCCATCAATGTGGTAGGCTTAGTGGAAGATTCAAGTTGAAGTAGCAGTAATGTGGCTCCTATAGAGGCAGTTACCAGGGCACAAGCCTTAAAACAAGATAAACCGGCTGAACAATCAGAGTCAAGTGAATCCGGAGAGCCTAGTAAAAGGAAAACAAGAACTTGGAGGGATACTAGAGAGAAGGCTAATCGTAATTGGAATAAAAAGCTATCTGAACTAGAAGAAAGCCTAAAGGACGCAAAAACAAAAATAGAAGATATTGCATCGCAAAGCTCCTTGCATGTCGAAACTCCATCCACACCATCTCATTCCACCCCACCAGCCATTGTAAATAGACCGCAACCAAGGTCTGTTCTTGTAGATCCAACCCTAGAAGGCTTGGACATGATGTTCAAGGCCTACCAGGCTCGACTTCAAGAAGGGCCAACAGCTGCAAACCTAGACAAGAGTTACCCTAGAGCAGACTTAGAGATTGAACGGACAAAAATGTGCATGAAAATGGTAGAGCTAGCTAAGGCTATGCTTGAGACCAGTCAATTGTTCAATCAAACAAACTTTGTCAAGCCAGATTTGCATTTTTGGGGCTTACTAGAAAGATTAGAGCAGTTGGTAAACAAGCCCCAGGTTTCTTTGCCTCTACAGGCTCAACCAGTTGTTGAAAGAGAAAGCTCACCACCAAGGAAAGCTTATGTTCCTGATTTCGTGGATGAGGGAGCACCTCTTTCAATTCAACAGTACTCTCAAGAGTTCTTGCGGGAAATACAAGAGGAGAAATGAGCCAAGGAGAAGGGTAATCCCCCTCCTATTCATGAAATTGATGATCTTCACGATCAATTTCACCAAGACATTCCATCTATTTATGGAGACCAAGCAGAGCAACAAGAAGATGAAATATTAGATTTTGAATCTAATTCCTTGCAAGCGCTGCCACAATTCACAGGCCCATGGGAATCTAAATCTCTTCAAATCAGAGCTCCGACAATATTGGTAAGAAATGAAGACTCGGTGGTTCCAAGAAACACTGATGTCGTGAAGAACACTAAGGTTCACTGTCATCTCACTGTAGAAGAGCTGCTCAAAGCAAAACATGAGCTATGGAATCATGTGAAGGATCAAGTTCCAAAACTTGATTCCAACATGCCAAAAGCAGGCTCTAAGAAAAAAGGTCTAGAGATACCTCTCGATATAAAATAAGACACATGAGCGAAGGTGAAGAAGGTAATACTTATCTTCCTATCACCTACCAGGGTTACATAACCAAAGCAATCATAGATTCAGGTGTTGGTGTTGCTATTGCGACCACCTCCTTGTGGAAGGGATGGGGCAAACCCACATTAAGACCAACTAGAATGAAGCTTCAAATGGCAGACGGTCATTTTGAAAGACCTCTAGGATTTCTCGAAGGGATAACTCTAAACACTTGTGGTGTAGAGTTTGAACATACATTTGCTATATGTGACTTTGAGAAAAATAATGTCTATGAGATGATCCTAGGAAGACCCTTCCTATGACAACTGCAAATAGTATAGGATTGGGGAGCCAACTCTTTGTACCTGCAACACTTAGGGGTCACAACCAAGGTCAATTTGAAGGATTACACCTTCAAAGATGTACCACCCCTATTGTGGAATCCTATCCACAAAGCAAAAAAAGATTCAGTCTCTGTGCATTCTAGAAGTTCACATGATCCATCATGGCTGCATGAAGATACTCACTTGTGGATATGCAAGGTCGCTGAGGAAGAGGAAAAGTGCCTAAAAGCAAGAGAAGAAGGAACTTCCCCAGGAGATAGACCAGTTAAGACCAAGCCTATACACGGATGATATTTCCAGATGAGGAATTTGAGCCTCATGGTTGGGCAAAAATCTTAGCTACCATGGACATTGCTGTCAATGAAGAACAGTGGACACCTCATTGTGATGAGGAGGGTTATGATATTTCAGTGTTCATGTGTCAACCCTTGTTGGAATAATGTGACCCTAGTGACATCATAGAAGAAGAAGAGAACGATGATGATCTAGAGTCCATTGTGATGGATAGTTGCTTTAATTCAGAGACACACTATCTAATAGATATGAGAGTATTTACCCAAAAAGAAGAAGAACCTCTCAGAAGCATTAAAACTATAAATTCCAAGGAAGAAAGTGAAGGAGGTCAAAGGAAAAAGAAAAGAAAAGTAGTGAAACAAGAAGAGGAGGAACCATTGTTTGAAGTACCAAAAAACTTCAAGAAATATGAAGTTGAGGATCGAAAAATTTTGGCACGAATGCCTAAGAGAGAGGCCATCATAGGAGAAGCATTTGACAATAAAGAAAAGACCAAAAAGATTGTAGTGACCATTGAAGAGAATGAAGAGCGATGTACTTACATAGGAGATGACCTAAGTGCAAAAGAAGAAGCAGAACTTGTAGCTCTATTAAGGGAATATAGGGATGTGTTTGCATGGCACTATAGAGATTTGAAGGGAGTAGATCCAAAAAATTGCTCTCATACTATCCCCATGACTGCAGATGCCAAGCCCACCAAACAAAAGCCCTACACGTATAATGACACTTATGCAGCTAAAATAAAAGAAGAAATTGATAGGCTGATTGAAGCCGGATTTATCTATGCAATTGAGCATCCTCAATGGGTGTCCTCCATTGTAGTGGTGCCCAAGAAGAATGGGAGATTGCAAGTGTGTATTAACCTTAAAAAAGTTAATGCTGCTACGATCAGAGATAATTATCCGCTTCCAATCACTGAACATTTATTAGAGCGTGTTGCACGCAAGGAAGTTTATAGCTTCATTGATGGATTTTCTGGCTACAATCAAGTAGCCATTGCCCCTGAAGATCAACACAAAACAACATTTGCCATAGAGTGGGGAATCTTTGCATTTCATGTGATCCCATTTGGGCTCACCAATGCACCTGCAACATTCCAAAGGCTCATGTGTCATGTCTTCAAAGAGTTATTGCAAAAGAACTTAGAAGCATATGTGGATGATTTATGTGCTCATTCCCAAGAAAGAAGATACCACATCCCTGAGCTCAGACAGACCTTCAACAAGTGTAGAGAATATCGAGTGTGTTTGAGCCCAGAAAAATGTGTGTTCATGGTACGTCAAGGTAAAATCTTAGGTCATATTGTTTCTAAAAATGGAATATCAATAGATGAGGACAAGGTAAGAGCCATAACAGAGTTGTCGAGGACAAGGAACGTTAAAGAGGTACAAGCGTTTATGGGCCATTGTGGATACTACCGTAGGTTTATCCACATGTATGCAATTATAGCCAAACCTCTTTATGCCTTGTTGACCAATTTTGAGTGGAGCAACGAGTGTGAAAAATCCTTCAATGAACTAAAGAAACGTTTGTGCACAACACCAATACTGAGCACTCCTTATTGGAATAAACCATTCCATGTTCACGTGGATGCATCCAATCATGCAATAGGATGTGTGCTAGCACAACCAATAGGTGAAGGGAATTTAGATTTGCTTATAGCATATGGTAGCAAGCAATTGAACGCTGCTGAACGAAACTATACCACAACTGAGCGAGAAGGTTTAGGCATGGTATATGCTGTGAAGAAGTTTAGACACTATCTACTGGCCAACAAGTTCAAGTTTTTTACTGATCATCAAGCTTTATTACATTTGGTCAATAAACCATGCAATAGAGGACGCTTAGTAAGATGGTTTCTCTTACTAATGGAATACGACTTTGAAGTGGTTGTTAGGTAGACCATGTTTCTCGTATCACTTCAGGTGAGTCACCACAAGGAGTGTCTGATGAATTGCCCAATGCTTATCTGTTCAATTTAGAAGTTGTTCCTAAATGGGCAAATAAGTTGGTACCTGTCTTAACCTTTGGACCTGCAAATAAGAACATAAAAACAAACAAAGAAGAAATTGTAAGATCACAAAATATCAAATATTGGCAGGAAGCATGTACAAACAAGATACAAATGGTGTATTAGCTTGTTGTGTTGAGGATGATAAACATAGTAGTTGGTTCCAACAAGCCCATGAAGGATTACTAGGAAATTGCTATTCTAAACACCGAACATTGCAAAATCTAAAACGTTTAGGAGTGTATTGGCCTAGTATGGATAGAGAAATACATGAGTGGATTCAAAATTGTCCAGTGTGCAAAGGGAGACCCCCAGTGGAGCACGCTACTCTTTATCATGTGTCATTAATTTCGGATCGGAGTGCTCCATTGGTAGAATTCATGAGATCGGGAACATTACCCAGTGAGGCTAGTCTAGCAAGGAAACGAAGCTTGGAACAAGAGGCTCAAGACTACGCCTTAGTAGGAGACAACCTATATCGGAGAGGCAAAGATGGTTACCTAAGACTGTGCGTTCACGAATCAGACTACTTGAAAGCCTTAGAAACTGCACATAGTGGTGTTGTAGGTGGACACTTTGTCCTGACCAAGTAATTAAGACCATTCTATTCTCAGGACTTTGGTGGCCCACTCTTCATATGGATGCACATACTTATGTGAAGAAATGTGACACATGCCAACATGCACAATATCCGATAAGAAAAGACGAGATGCCACTGAGGCCAATGATGGGAGGACGTGCATTCTCGAAGTGGGGTATAGACTTTGTAGGTCCGGTTAACCCCCTAGCTAGAAACTCCCATGCCAAATATATTATTGTAACCACATATTATCTTACAAAGTGGGCAGAAGTCAAAGCCACAACAAAGAATGATGCTCAAATGACAGCTAAGTTTTTATTCGAGAACATGTTCACCAGATATTGGTTACCAATAGAGTTGGTCAATGATAGAGGTATGCACTTCTTGAACGAGGTCATTGAAAATCTCTTTCAAGAATTCATGTTGATACATAAGAAGTCTGCCCCTTATCATCCACAAGCCAACGGACAAGCCGAGAGCACGAATAAAATCCTATGTAATGTGTTGACCAAACTGGTAAATAATAAACCCTCTGATTGGGACAAATAGCTTCATCATGCTATTTGGGCTTATCGAGTTGCTTACAAAACAATACTGCTACCCCATTTCAGATGGTCTTTGGACAGAATGCTATGCTACCATTGGACTTCCTAATCCCAGCATTAAAAGTAGCACAAGAACACGAGTAGAATGGACATGAGCTGTCCTCCAGGATCATTGATCTAAAACGTTTGGGTGAGATGAGGTTACGAGTAGCATCAGGCATCTATGCTGCAAAGAAATGACAAAAGGCATACTTTGATGCCCATATCAAGGATAAAGGATTGAAAGAAGGAGATCTAGTGCTGGTTTATATGCTAAAGCAACATGCTCATAAATTGGAAAAAAGAGGATATGGACCCATGATCATTAATCGAATTTTCACTAGCAGTGCGGTTCAATTGGCCACTTTAGAAGGTGATATCTTGCCAAACTGCATAAGTGGTTGTCGAGTCAAGTTATATCAAGAACCTCTTACAGAGGATATGCTAATGAGACTCAAAACTGCTAAGAAGCAAAAAGAAGAGGAGTTAAGGGTTAGAGAAGAAGCACAGGCAGACGCTAGAAAGCGCAGAAGGCCAAATGAGTTAAGGCAACTAGGCCTAGATGTCAACACAAAAGCCCCAAAATATCACATGGACATGTGCCAAAAATCGGGCATAATTACTTCTCGAATAATCGATTGACGCCCCTTTGTGACCATAGAGGTCGGACAAGGAAAGAGTGTAAGGATGGTGAAAGCATTGATTGATTCAAGAGCAACAACTAGTGCAGTTAGACTTTCATACTACCAACACCTGCAATCGAACATCAAGCCTATAGAAGCCTATCTCATCGGATTGGGAGGTGTGGAAACCCCTTGTTTGGGCGAGGTGGAACTTCCCATCTACCTTCAAGATGTTCCAATGAAAGTCAAAATGCTAGTGTGTCATGATGAGGATCTTACAGAGCCACTTGTCTTGGGTCAAGATTGGATTTACAACCATGTAGTCAACTTGAACCTAAGAAGTCAACTTCTTCAAGTTTGGGTACAGGAACAATGCATCACATTAGAATTAGAGAATTGCATGCTCACTGTTGAAAATTATGGTACATGTGCAAGCTCCAATTGTGAGGCTTGACACATACTCACCTCTCATTTATTACCTCTTCATCATTTATGTATTTGTTGTAAGCCCAAAATGAATCTAGGCCTTGAAAATATAAAACCTACACTCTTAACCTTAGAGTAGAGTGTTGAATTAAAAAGGGAAATTGTATTTATGGCTTATATAAAAGACAAAATATATTTAGAGATATGGAATACACAAAAAAGTCCTGACCTTATCCATATGGAGTGATATGGAGCACCAAAAGCCACCCAAGGAAATGGAAGGACAAAGGACATGAAAGGAAAGGTCAAGAGGTGAGAGAAGATGCAAGGGTAGCTGAAAAGTCCCATGCCCATACCTCTATATATAGAGGTCATTTTAACGTGAATCTTTGTGGACATGACAAGGAGATGGTGTAGAAGCATATGCTTGTCATTCTCTCACCAATGAATATTTGAAAGTACATCATTTGGATGCTAGAAGGCACAAAGGTATTCCAGCCGCATACCTTTTCTATACATACTCACCTTGTGAAGGTCATATCTCTCTATGTACTTATCCAATTAATGCATATCAAATCTTGTTGGAAAGCTTATGCCTTCTACTCTCTATCTCAAATATCGTTGTCAGATGATTCTCCAGTAGTGACTTGAAACATTTCTTGTGAACCTCAGTTTTCTACATAACCTGAGATGATAGGTAGTCTAAAGTTGTGCAGTCAGTTACCTAGTCAAATGAACTCTAAATTGAGTGTTCTATAGCTTGTTAGAAATCTATAAGGGTCTAATATGGGTGGACCAATTTTTAGAGCCATTGGATCTTTGAGCAAGGACTGAATCAGGTTTTAGTAAGCATGTGTCTTA
This sequence comes from Ceratopteris richardii, assembly GCA_020310875.1. NCBI lineage: Eukaryota > Viridiplantae > Streptophyta > Polypodiopsida > Polypodiales > Pteridaceae > Ceratopteris > Ceratopteris richardii. The sequence continues at coordinate 73,785,440 of CM035428.1, read as the reverse complement.
TAGGGCAGATTCTAGAAGAGGTTCTCTAAATTCCCCTGCGTGTATTGGAGTGAAATTTCTCCACATTTTGGTATCAGAGCTTTGGTTGTAGAGCATTGGGAGTGGAGCCCATGGATGCTTAAAGAGAGCTTGAAGAAGATGCAGAGATGGCAAAGGAAAGCTTGGAGCTATCATGCTCATTGGAAAAGCTATGGAGATGAAGCTTTCATATGTTGTTGCTTTATGTTATTTGACATGATACACTCTCTTTTCCTACTCTCTAGTTCATATTCTTGATCATTGAGGCATGCTATAAGTGATGCTAATCACTTTGTTGAAGATTTATGAGCAGCCTATAGAAGAAGATGGAGATTCAAGCAAAGAATCTTGGATGAGCAACTACATATAGTTGCATATGAACATTAGATGTGTGTTTGAGGTATTGCAATCAATTGAATGAAGTGCAAGTTTTGATTATGTACATGGCTGAAGGTTTAAGCTTTTATGTAAGCTTGATGATGGCATTATATGCGTATGCATTGGATATGCTTACGTATGCATGCTTATGAAGTTTGTGTATGACAATTGTGGACAGCCATGCTTAGGCTGAATATAATTTGAATTTGAAGTTGTGGACTGATGTCTATAATGCAAGAATGTATGCAAATGTGGTCAAGGTGATTTTATGCACATGTTTGAGAATGTGTGGATGAGTAATAGGCTATTTTATGAAGCCTACACATGCTGAAATGTTGCAGGTCTATGTAGCCATATTAATTGGCATAAAGTGAGCTGAATATATGCTCAAATGATTGATGATTTGCATGCATTATGATATGTGATTGTTACTGTTATACTGAATCACTAAAGGTTGGTCATGTTTAGCCATAAATGAGCTAAAAGTAAATGTGTTTGGATGCCATGAAGCTTGGTAAGATGCAAGGCTGCCATGTATGAAGTTGTGGATGTATCTTGTTGTGGATAAAACCCATTGAGGTAAGTATGCAAAAGAAAATATGTATGCTTATGTTATGATAACTAAAAGCATTTGATCTTTGAGTTTAGATACATCAAGTGAGTGCAATTCTATTGTTAGCACAAGCCAACAAAAGGTGGGCAAAGCTTGGATGAAGGAAGGATGCAAAGCTTGGAGCCAAAGTAAAGGAAGGAGCCCAAGCTAAAAGGTTTTAAAACATTTGAAGATTTGAAGATTAGAATCCAAGTTGAAGGTGGCCAAGGCAAGGATGCCCATTTGAAGACTCTTGAAGAGTGAAAGGAGTAGAAGACTCCAAAGGAGGGCTACCATGAAGTGTCAAAGAGTACACAAGGACTTGAAGACCTGAGATGATCAACAACAAACCACATCAGAGGAGCATTCCAAAGTTATTCTCAAGGGTAAAGGTTTATGAAAGGTAAAATTTTTTAACATTATACTCACAAGTAGCAACAAAAACAAGGAAACTATGGCAGATCATATTTCTATTGACAAATTGGACAAAGATAATTATCACACATGGGTAATGAGAATGGAAGCCTTACTTATGAGTAAGGATTTAATGATATATGTGACAGGAGAAGAAAAGAAGCCTACTTTTGGAGATGATAGTCAACCAAGGAAAGAAGAGTTAGAAGCCTTGAAGATGTGGCAAAAGAAAGATGCAACTGCAAGAGCTTATATCTACAATACTATTACAGATCATCTGTTACCACACATTAGAGGTTTGGAAAAAGCGGAAGATATATGGAATGCATTGGAAGATCATTTCCAAAACACTACAAAAGCTAGGAAGGCTAGCTTATGGTTAGAATTTACAACGTTCAAGAAAAGCAAAGTCAAAGCATTAGTGATTATGTCACTAAGATGAAGGACTTGGCAGACAGTCTTGGATCTATTGGTGAGGATATTGAAGACCACAAGTTAATAGCACAATTGCTTGCAGGATTGAGAGGAGATGAAAGGTGGAAACCTTTTGTACTCTCAACTGAACTTTCATTAAATCGTTTTGTACCAGATTTAAATCAGTTGCTTGGACTAATGCTTACATTTGAGCAAGATTTGAAGACAGATGAAGATAAAGGACATAGTTCTGTTATGTATGCAAAGAGTAAGAAGAAAGGTGATAAATGTAAAGAAAAGGATGAAGAAGAGATGATTACTCAACCAAATTATGCAAGAGGAAGAGGTAATATCAGAAGTAAAAGCAGAGGTAATATAAAAGGAAGAGGTAATCAGAATAACAACAGAAGACTTGTTGGATCTATGCATTAAGCAATCATTTGGCTTATGATTGTTGGCATAATTCCCAAGGATCAAATCCAAATCAAAACAATAATAGCAGAGGCCGAGGCGGAAGATATCAAAGAGGTAGACAAAGCCAAAGAGGAGGATATGGTAGAGGTGGAGGAAGAAGTTGGGGACAAAATCAGTCCTATAACACCACCTACTACAACTATGCAAATGATGCACAAAATGACAATCATACAACATTGATGATGAATTCAATAAGTGTATCAGAGAATGAAGATCTCAAGGTATTCTATATTGAATCTGGTTGTTCAAATCATTTGTCAGGTAATATAGAATTATTATGAGAATTGGAAGAAGGTATTTCAAATCATACAATACAAACATGTGATAACACAAAACATAATGTGCATTCAATTGGAAAAGTAAAGTGCAGGAATGGAGCTCACCTGCTAACAAATGTTTTGTATGTTCCAACAATCCCAAAGAATCTGATTAGTGTGGGACAAATAGTAGAAAAAGGTTTTCAAGTCAGATTTACAAATGAAGGAGTATTTGTTGAAGATCCAGAAAATGGATACAATCAAGTTGTCTATGGTAAGAAGGAAGGTAGACTTTTTACTCTTAAAGTGCAAGGGAATGTTGGTCAAGCCTTGATCACACATGGTGATGGAGTATTTAGAGAATTAGACCTCTGGCATAAGAGGTTAGGACACTTTAATGAAAAAGGAATTAAAACTATGGTGGAAAAACAATCTGTAAAAGGGTTACCAAATATGAAGAGTCAACATATGATTCACAAATGTGAAGCTTGTCAAATGGGAAAGGCACACAGGTTACCATTTCAGAAGAAGGGTTACAAACATGATGGTTTGCTAGAACTCATACATACAGATGTATGGGGACCAACAAAAGGTGGATCAATCAATGGTTCTAGGTATTATGTTCTTTTTATTGATGTTGCTACAAGATGGATAACTCTTTATGTTTTAAAGGAAATATCAGAAGTGTTTGGAGCCTTCAAGCATTTTCATGCATATGCTGAAAGAGTTAGAGACTAAGGTCTGATGGAGGAGGAGAATACTTCACTCAAGAATTCAACAATTATCTTTGGAATGCAGGTATCAAAAGAGAAATAACTTGCAGGTATAAACCGCAACAAAATGGAGTGGCAGAAAGAAGAAATCAAACTTTAGTTGAATTTGTCAGAGCAATGTTAAAGGAGAAGAATTGTCCAAATTATCTTTGGGCTTAGGCTGTAAATACAACCACATATCTTGTAAACAGATTACCATGTACAGCTTTAGATGGAATGACCCCTTATGAAGCTTGGTGGGGTAAGAAACCAACACTTGATCATTGCAAAGTGTTTGGATCAATTGATTATGCTTATGTAGCATCATAGCTTAGACATAAACTTGAACCAAAGGCCAAAAAATATGTGTTTATTGGATACGATGAAAAGCAGATGGGTTATAGGATATGGAGTCCTTTAACCAAACACTTTATTGTTTCCAGAGATGTGACATGTGCTGAAGAGAAGAGTTGGTATGCAGATAAAGAGCATAATGTTGAAACATTTGAAGAAGAGGTAAGAAGAAATGAAAAAGGTAAATCACATATGCAGGTAAATGTAGATGAAGATCATATGCAAGCAAGTACATCTAGAGTTGGATTAGATATGAGAAATGAAGATGCACCTAGATTTGATAAAGAAGTGTATTCAGATACACATGAAGAGTATGAACAAAGAAGGTCAACCAGATTAAGGAAACAACCAACAAGGTATTCTTATGATACTTCTTATTTGACTCAGAAAAATTATGCTTACATGATGAAGGAAGATAAAGAACCTCAGAATTATAATGAAGCAAAAGGTAAGAAACAATGGGAAGAAGCAATGAAGGAAGAGTTCAATGCGCTTGAGGAGAACAAGACTTGGGAACTTGTTCCAAAACCAAATGGTAAGAAAGTGATTGGAAATAAATGGGTTTACAAAGTTAAGAAGCTTGTAGATGGAAGAATAGCCAGTATAAAGCTAGACTGATGGTCAAAGGATATGCTCAAAGGCATGGTGTAGATTATGATGAGACATTCAGTCCTGTAGCAAAGATGTCAAACATAAGGACAATTATTGCTATAGCAGCATCAAAAGGATGGAGGTTAAGTCAGTTGGATATAAAGAATGCATTTCTAAATGGATATATATCAGCTAAAGTCTACATGGAACAACCTGAAGGGTTTGTAAATTCCAGTTGTCCAAATCATGTTTGCAGATCAAGGAGAGCACTCTATGGATTAAAGCAAGCTCCAAGAGCTTGGAATTATAGACTTGTGAAGTATCTCAATGATCTTGGATATCAAAGTTCAAAGGCAGATGCAAGTTTACTCATTAAGAGAACAGATGAAGGTATGATCTACATTTGTATTTATGTAGATGATATTATAATCACAGGAACTTCGAATGAAGGAATCAAGGAGGTGAAGAGATTACTTGAGAAGGAATTCAAGATAAGTGATTTAGGAGACTTATCATATTTTCTTGGAATGGAGAACACGTATGCAGATCATGGTATATGTGTTTCGCAAGAAAGATATTTTCTCAACTTATTGAAGAAGTTTAACATGGAGAATTGCAGAGAAGCTTCAACACCACTTGAGGTCAATCGTAAACTCAGTAAATATGATGGTGCAAAGTTTAAAGATATGAGGAAGTATCAATCTTTAGTGGGAAGCTTGATTTATGGTACACTGACAAGACCTGATCTGTGGGAGTTCTCTCACAGTTTATGCATTGTTCGAAGGATCAACATTGGATTGCAGGACAAAGAGTTCTTAGATATATCAAAGGAACCATAAAAGAAGGATTATATTATCCTTTTACATCAGATATTAAGTTGAGAGCATACAGTGGCTCAGATTGGGCAGGAAGTCAAGATGATAGACGGCCAACACATGGGTATATGATATACATAGGAGATAAGCTTGCCAGTTGGTGTTCAAAGAAGCAGTATATAGTGGCTTTATCATCAACTGAAGCCAAGTATAAAGGACTTGTGGAAGCAACTAAAGAAGTAATATGGATGCAAACCTTGTTCAAAGGCTTGGGTATTGAACAAGGTATACCTATCATACATGGAGACAATATGAGTTCGTTGTATCTTGCAACAAATCCAGTGTTTCATGCAAGAACAAAGCACATAGAGATTCAATATCATTTCCTGAGAGAAAAGGTAATGGAGAAGGAGATTGAAATAGTATATACTCCTACAAAAGATGAGATTGCAGATATTATGACAAAGAGCTTGGATGGAGTAAAGACAAGCAGATTCAAAGAAATGGCAGGAATAAAAGAAAAGAAGAATATATGAAAGAACAGAGGATGCTAATTAGTGATTGAGGGGGAGCTGTTGAAGATTCACTCACTAATTAGACATAAAGACATGAAATATGAAGGATAAAGAAAGTCGAAGAGAAGCAGAAACAAAGCATTCAGAAATTCAAGCCTTAGTGAAGGGACAAATTCACGCTTGTAATATAGTGCATAGAAACTTCTAGAATTATGAGTTTTGAATCTCGGAACAAATATGTATATAAGTGAGTTTGAATATAGAAAAAAAGAAGAGGAAGAAAAAGTATAAAACCTGAATTGTCAGGTCTTCTTATGTAAGAGAGAGATGGTAAGAAAGAACTACTCAGAGTAGGAGAATTTTCCATGCCTATGAGCGGAGTGAGGCCAAGCCATTTTGTATACATTTTCTCTAATAGAAAACACATGTTTGTGTAGAAGAATTTGAGCATATTCTTCTTGTGTGAAGAAATCTAAGTATTCTTCATATCGGTGTGAAAGTTAGTTGACAGTTACAAGTTTTTTAGCGCATATTTTACTGTACTTCTACAAGCTAGATCTCATAGTATAGTGTAAAGTTTTTCATTAATGATAGCTCATTTTGAGGCTACTATTCACAACTATAAATTGATCAAAAGAATTCTGTGAAACGGGACATGTACTCACAGTACTGAGTCTGACAATAAAGGTATCCAAAACTGATGAAGATATTTCTCAAACTTCATATATAGTTCAATTACTGAAGAAAGCTCAAATATTACTTCTTTCCTTCATTTACAATCATTTGAAGTAACTTCAAACAGAATTGCTGTTGATTTCGGTAACATTCTGGTGACATTACAATAACATTTTGGTGACATTTTGGTAAGATTACGATGATATTTCGGTGATTTTACAACACAGTATTGGTGCAGCTAAGTAGCAGGAAGAATATCTAACAGTAAACAAACAAAAGAATTGTAAATATTGAGTTAAATCATATCAGAATTGAAGCTTGAAAAAAAGATGCAGATTTTTGTAAAGTGAATTTTTGAGTTTTACTAAGCACAGTAATAAATCTTTCAGTTTCAAAAAGGTTGCTAAGCTACTGATGATTATAGAGGTGTTCTAATATCACTTTAGCTTAGTTCTTGCGGCGTATTTCTCGCTAACAGCCATGCATAGACACTAGTGGGAAATCCCCGACACATGAGACACACTTGCCATATGTAAAATATTTTACTGATACTAACCACCCTCTTCTTGTTTTGTGACATTATTCCAAAAAAAAAAGAAAGGGAAAAAAAAGAGAAGAAGAAACACGACCATGCACTCGAAGAATCTCATCAGTGAATCATCAACAAGGACATCCATCAAAACCAAGGACAAGCCCATGGTCAATCACCACGAGGGGAGTACAACACGAAGAGATAAACATCGATTGAACTTTCATCATGGTAAGCACTTTTTGACAACACTACTGCAATGATAGCTTAGGAAACCTCTTCGTCAGCATACCCTTGAGCACTTAGCTCAAGACCCCATTTCTTGCACCGTACTTCTTCCAATGCATTTCCCAAGTACACATGCATAGGGCCACATTACAAGGCCATGCACAAGGCACATATTTTGTTCAACCCATGCACTAATGCACTTACCCATCAACCATTATGAGTTATAAGTACTTAGCATGAAAACTATGAAAGCCATCTTTGGAAGAACCAGAGGACATCATGGTGACAACAACAAGAGCAAGGAAGCAATCCACCACTTTTCTCTTTTAAATAGCTAGCAATTTTGGAAAGTTCACAAATGCACCATCAAGCTAGAATACAAGGAAAAAGTACATCCAAAGGGACTACAACCTGCAAGAGCTAGTAGTGGCAAAATGAAGGACCAGACAATTGACCATGCTACATTTGGAAGATGGACTACTCTTGTTGATACATGAAGGACACTACCTCTCCAAGTACTACATGGAACAACTACTCCAACAAGGGTCTGTTAGGGACAATAAACTCTAGAGTGGGGGGAGTGTTGACATTCAAGGTTAAGGACAAAGCATGGAAGCACATCAAAGAAGTGGACACACAAGAAGAAGGAGCATGTAGGGAGATCCAAGAAGCACATGTCAAATTTTTAGAACAAATCCCTATAAAAATAGTGATTTTTATCACTAAAAACCATTGTAAATACTATTTTCCATTTTTGCAACTCCATTTTGTTCAAGTCGAGGAGTCCTAGAGCTTGAGGAGTATTAGGAGTATCATCCTACCAATTTTCATAATTTTTAGACTCCGTTTGAGCCCTCAAATAAGCCCTGGAACCTACTTTTTAACTACGCCAGACACTAGGTCTGGACAGGGCCAAAACCACTCAAAAAACTATAAAAAGGGTTGGAGAGCTCATTTTTGGGTTTAGCTTGTTGTAGATTTGAGCGTTGTAAGAGAGTTCTTTTGTAATCAAAGATCTTCCATTGTTCCACTCTTTGCTCTTAGTTTGTGTATGTGTGTGTGTATGTGTGTGCATGCTTGTGTGCTTTCACTCATGCACTTGTGCGATCACTTGCTCATAGTCTTCATACTAGTCCTCACGTCTCCGCAGATTGACATTTATGAGGTGAAGCTCCTCACGTTGGCATAATGAAGGACCAGACATTCGACCATGCTACATTTTGAAGATGGACCGCACTTGTTGATACATGAAGGACACTACCCCTCCAAGTACTACATGGAACAACTACTCCAACAAGGGTCTGTCAGGGATGACACACTCTAGAGGGGGGGAGTGTTGACACTGAAGGTTAAGCACAAAGCATGGAAGCGCATCACATAAGTGGATACACAAGAAGAAGGAGCATGTAGGGAGCTCCAAGAAGCACATGTCAACTTTTTAGAACAAATCCCTATAAAAATAGTGATTTTTATCACTAAAAACCATTGTGAATACCATTTTCCATTTTTGCAACTCCATTTTGTTCAAGCCGAGGAGTCCTAGAGCTTGAGGAGTATTAGAAGTTGATGGAGAGTGTTAATCTCCAAAAGAACAAGTTACGCTTGTATTTAGAGCACCTCTATAACAAGAATAACTCAAACCTTCACCAATTTTAGAAGATCAATACTCAATTGTCAAATTCTTGAACAAACTGTGAAGAAGGAGATTACACAGAAAGTCTCCTGCACATAATTCACTCATTGCCTTATCAAATGTGTAAAATTTTTGATAAAACTTTGTACGAGATGTTGCCTATAGATTGCACACCTTCTCCAAGTTGAATCACTCCAAAAGATTCAGTAGATCTTGAGAAATAACTTCAACAAGTCACCTATGTCTAAAACTATTCTTCTGAGAAGTCGATTTAGACACCTATGACTTTAAACCTTTGGTTCTCTCAATCTAGAACCCATTTCTGCAAATGCCTTTAGCCACAAATAGCTTACCTTCCAACTTAAATATTGAGTGCTTGCTTGCTCAAAAATTTAAACTGTGGAAGTAGAATTGATCAAAACATTCGTATCGAATTTTGTGCCTCCTGTAACTTCACTTCTTCTCATTTACATATGCAAATGTTCCTACACTCAATTCTCTCAGCCTGATCACAATTGGAAGCTGAAAATTTATACACAAGTGGATTACCTATAGAATTAGACTTGTACAAAAGCATTTCACAAAAGATCTAACATAGAAGGAGAAAACTCAGAAATATCGGGCACAACATTTTCTTCATTTCTGAGAAATTTACAACTGAGTGATGAGAGAGTCTTGACTCACTTCTAAGATGTCTAATGACACATACAACTACTGATTACTCTATTCTCATGCTCTCTTATACTTGCCCCGACATTTTCCATAGTATATATAGACAAAAATTTACAAGCTTATGACTACTCAAAGATATAAGTGAACTATCTCTGAAATAATGTACATATGTGTACACATCTTCCAACTTCTGAATATGTCCTTCCTTCATGCTTCACAACTTGTTCTCTTCTCAAATCCTTGACTTCATTTCCATATCAAAACATCAATTGGTGATTGTCTTGCACCAACAGCTCCCCCTCAATCATCAATTGAGGTTTTCTCTATCTTCTTTATGCCTGCCATGTCTTTGAATCTCTATAGCTTTGGTCCATCCAAGCTTTTGGTAAGCATATCAGCTATCTGATCTTTTGTTGAAGTATGTATGACTTCAATCTCTTTATCCATCACCTTCTCTCTCAAAAAGTGATACTGAATCTCATTGTGTTTAGTCCTTGCATGAAACATAGGATTAGCAGCTAAATATAATGAACTCATGTTATCTCCATAAATGATAGGTGTACTCTGTATGGTGTCAAAACTCTTCATGAGAGTCTTAAGCCATATCACTTCCTTTGCAGCTTCAACCATACCTTTGTACTCTGCTTCTGTAGATGACAAAGCAACTATATGTTGCTTCTTTGAACACCAAGAGATTAACTTATCTCCCACATAACACAAGTATCCAAATGTTGATCTCCTATCATTAGTAGGTGCTACCCTGCAATCATTCATCTTAGACTTGATTAACAAGTTTCTCAAATACCTTTCTTGAGTCACATACACTCCATGTTGAGTGTATGAAATCTCCATGCCCAAGAAATATGACAAGTCTCCCAAGTCACTAATTTTGAACTCTTTCTCCATTTGCTTCTTTAGGCTTTGAATGCCTTTCTCATCTGTGTGAAGAGATGGATAGGTATGTGCTTGAAGATGAAAAGGTGTTGCAAAATCCTTGATCTACACCAGCCAAATGAACTCCAAGAGTATATGGTGGGCCCTTTTAGCTTTCCAATGGATGTATTAGACACCCTATGTACCTTGGAAGATCACTCTCAAAAAGATAGATCAAAACAAATAAGTTGGAGTTAGCTCAGAGGTGAAAACTTGCTATTCTTGGTTCATACACCTGTCCAGTGTTTTACATAATTCTCTGAGCACAGCAGCAATTAGCTCAATTCCTCTTGGGGAAGTCTAGGCAACTTAAAGAGCTAACTTTCAAGAGTAATCTCATCAAAAATAACAAAGCACACACTGAGAATGAGTTTTAACAAGTGATGACATCATCCCGATTTTCACGGGCTGCTACAGAAATAGACCAATGAGCAGAAAAATCAACATAACTCACAATTTAGGAATCCAATGATTATGAAAATTTGTATGCTTATACTAGACAGTAAGCTGAATCCAAAAAGCTTTAAATCATTGAATTTGGATAAGTAACCACTGAGAAAAACTTCTGACACGATGAGTGAAAAAGTCAGGTACCTGACAGAGAGGTGAAGATAAACAGACCCTGTTGACTTTAAATGAACATAACTGAAGATTGCAACATCCAAATGACATGAAAATTTATGATCATATAGTAGATTTATAGAGCTAACTTTACCAAGTTAAATCACGGAAAATGATGCACCAAGCTCAGAGAAAACATCTCTGCAAGCTGACTGAGAAAACTGAGAGTAATGGTAGTGAGTAGTACACTTCACAAGAACATGGAAAGATGAAACCAAATAATCATTAAAATGAAAGTATATTTCTTGTACAATACAATGAATTACTGATACATATGTGTGCCTTGTAATCACACCTTGATATGGCATAAAGCTCAGCTCTTGGAGGTCTTCACATAGGTCTCTCTAACCACGACTAAAACTACCATCTATTTATAGTTGAGTTTGGGAGGCTAACTTCCCTCAATTGTGAAGAGATGGATAGGTATGTGTTGAAGATGAAGAGGTGTTGCAAAATCTTTGCTCTACACTAGCCAAATGAACTCCAGGAGTAGATGGTGGGCCCTTTTAGCTTGCCAATGGATGTATTAGACACCCTATGTACCTTGGAAGATCACTCTCAAAAAGATAGATCAAAACAGATAAGTTGGAGTTAGCTCAGAGGTGAAAACTTGCTATTCTTGGTTAATACACCTGTCCAGTGTTTTACATAATTCTCTGAGCACAGCAGCAATTAGATTAATTCCTCTTGGGAAAGGCTAGGTAGCTTAAAGAGCTAACTTTAGAGACTAATATCATCAAAAATAACAAACCACACACTGAGAATGACTTTTAACAAGTGATGACATCATCCCGATTTTCACGGGCTGCTACAGAAATAGACCAGTGAGTAGAAAAATTAACATACCTCAAGATTTAAGAATCCAATGATCATGAACATTTGTATGCTTATACTAGACAGTAAGCTGAATCCAACAAGCTTAAAATCACTGAATTTGGATGAGTAAACACTGAGAAATGACTCTGACAAGATGACTGAAAAAGTCGGGTACCTCACAGAGAAGTGAAGATGAACATACCCTGTTGACTTCAAATGAACATAACTGAAGATTCCAACATCCAAATGACATGAAAATTTGTGAGCATATAGTAGCCTTATAGAGCTAACTTTACCAAGTTAAATCACTGAAAATGATGAACCAAGTGCAGAGAAACAATCTCTGCAAGCTGACTGAGAAAAACTGAGAGTAATGGCAGTGAGTAGTACACTTCACAAGAACATGGAAAGATGAACTCAAATAATCATGAAAATGAAAGTATATTGCTTGTACAATACAATGACTTACTGATACATATGTGTGCCTTGTAATCACACCTTGATATGGCATAAAGCTCAGCTCTTGGAGGTCTTCACATAGGTCTCTCTAACCACGACTAAAACTGCCATCTATTTATAGTTGAGTTTGGGAGGCTAACTTCCCTCAATCACTCTCCAATCAATCAATGATTGATTTGATTCTCTACCTACCACAAATCACGAATTCGTGGCTCCTCTTTCCATTCTTGATCATGTGGACTCAACCACTTAAGATTCTCTTACTTTTACATTAAGTAAACTCTTCAAAAGTTACAAGAGGTAGTTCACCAGTGAACTTTACATAGTCTTCTTTTTAAAGCTTCTTCCAAGACTTTGTGAGACTCAAGCCAATACTTAGGCTTGTCATAGACTTGCTCCAACAGCTCCCCCTCAAGCCAAGTATGCTTGAGGTCTTCAATCTTCCAAGATTACCTGCAAACCTATCATAGCCTTGAATTTGCAACGCTTTGTACCATCCAATGCTTTGGTTAGAATATCTGCACATTGTTAATGAGTGGACACATATGATATTTGAATCTCTTTGCTTAGAACCTTCTCTCGTACATAGTGATAATGAACTTCAATATGTTTAGTCCTTGCATGAAAAATAGGATTAGCAGCCAAATGAATAGAACTCATATTGTCACCAAAAATAGTTGGAGTTCCAAACTCCAATCCAAGATCTTTGAGTAATGTCTTCATCCACATAGCTTCTTGTGTAGCTATAGCAAGACCTCTATATTCAGCTTCAGTAGAAGAGAGAGCAACTGTGGGTTGCTTCTTGGATGACCATGAAATAAGCTTTGAACCTGCAAAGGTAAGATAACCTGAAGTGCTCCTTCTATCTTCCTTGGAGCCAGCCCAATCTGCATCAGAAAATAGCTTCAAACCTAAATCAGATACATAAGGATAGTAAAGTCCTTCATTTATGGTTCCTTTGAGATATTTGAGTATCCTTTTGGCAGCATCCATATGTGGTTTCCTTGGTGTGTGCATAAATTGGCTTAGCACACTCACACTGTAACATATATCTACTCTTGTCAATGTGGCATAGTTGAGACTACCCACTAGACTTTGATATGATGTGATGTCCTCTATGAGTTCACCTTCATGTGAGCTCAATTTGTGATTAACCTCCATTGGAGTACCTGCAATCTTACAATCTTGCATCTTGAATTTTGCCAACATGTCCTTAATGTACTTTCTTTGAGTGAGAAACAAACCATGATCTTTGTAGACAACTTCCAAACCTAGGAAGTAGGTAAGTGAACCCAAATCACTTATCTTGAACTCTTCTCTCATCTGATCTTTGATCTTCTTCATACCATCTGCATCATTTCCTGTCAATATAATATCATCTACATATACACATAGGTAGATGACCTCGGAATTACTCTTTTTAATAAAGAGTGAAGGATCTGCTTTGCTTGGTTGAAAGCCTTTGTCCTGCAAGAATGAAACAAGCCTGAAATTCCAAGCTCTTGGAGCTTGCTTGAGACCATACAATGCTTTGTTAAGTTTACACACATAATGAGGATAAACTTGATTCTCAAAACCAGGTGGTTGTGCCATATATACCTCTTCTGTTATCCAACCATTCAAAAATGCATTCTTTACATCTAGTTGAAGTATCTTCCAATTCTTGGAAGAGGCAATACTAAGCAAAACCCTAATAGTAGGCATCTTTGCCACAGGAGAGAAAGTCTCCTCATAATCAATTCCCTGAGTTTGTGCAAAGCCTTTTGCCACAAGCCTTGCCTTATACCTGTTAATTGAACCATCAGAATTCTTCTTGAGTTTATAGACCCATCTTGAGCCTATTACCTTCATGGATGAAGTCTTGGGCACCAAATCCCAAGTGTTGTTTTCCTCAAGTGCTTCAATCTCTTCCTTCATTGCATGCTTCCATTCTGTTTTTGCTTTGGCCTCTTCAAATGATGATGGCTCCTCTTGGTTTATGTCCTGTGCTATGTAGATAGAATGTTTAGTTACTAATGAGGTGTCAAACCCATACCTTTCTGGTTTTTTCTTTTCCCTCATAGATCTTCTTAGGCCATGATGTGATGACTCTGCCTCATGTCCAAGTTCCTGCAATTTTGCTTTACCTTTAGACTTCCATGCTTTGATCTTTTCCATCTGACATTCTTCATCATCCTCTGAGGTGTCTTGTTCTTCAATCTTTGATTGTTCTCTACCAAGCTTTGGAAAATCTTCTTCAAGATCATATGGTAAATTGACCTTCCTGCATGAATCTTCATACCATGAATTGTTCTCATCAAAAACTACATCTCTGCTTACCAAGAATCCTTTGTTGGTAGGGTTGTATAACCTGTAGCCCTTTTGATTGTTGTCATATCCAATAAATACACACCTTTCTGCTTTTGGATCCATCTTGCCTCTAACCTGTGAAGGAACATGAGCAAAAGCAATACATCCAAAAATTTTACAATGATCTAAACTTGGTCTTCTTCCATTCCAAGCCTCATATGGAGTCATCCCATCAAGGGATTTTGAAGGCAACCTGTTAATCAAGTAAGTGGCTGTAGATAGAGCCTCAGCCCATAAGTAATTAGGTAAATGCTTTTCATTTAACATAGAACTTGCAGCTTCAACAATTGTCCTATTCCTCCTTTCTGCCACTCCATTTTGCTCAGGAGTGTACCTTGTAGTTACCTCTCTTTTGATTCCTCTTTCTTGAAGAAAAGAATCAAACTCATGGGAGAAGTATTCTCCCCCTCCATCTGACCTTAGCCTTTTTAGTGATTTACCTGTTTGATTCTCCACAAGAGCCAAATATCTTTTGAAACATGAAAAAACTTCATCTTTGTGTTTCATAAAGAATAGGATAGTCCATCTGCTGCAATCATCAATAAAGGAAACATAATACCTTGATCCTGATATTGAAGCTTCCTTGCTTCGTCCCCATACATCTGTATGAACCAACTCCAAGAGATCTCCATGCATATAACCTTTCTTCATGAATGGTAACCTGTGAGACTTTCCAAATTGACATGCACTGCACTTATAAATCATATGTTGTTTTGACAAATTAGGAAGTCCAAGTACACTTTGGTCCCTGCAGATTTGCTTTAATGACCTTTCACCAATATGTGCTAACCTTTTGTGCCATACTTCCAATTCTGTGAGTGTCTGACTACCATAATTAAAGAGAACAATGTTTCTAGTGTCCTGTAATTCAAATGTGAACAATCTACCTGTCTTTTCACCTTTTGCAATTCTTCTGAATCCTTGACTTGGATCTTCAACAAATGCTCCTGCTTTTGTGAACCTGACTTGCAACCCTTTCTCTACTATCTGCCCAACACTTATCAAATTCTTTGTTATGGTAGGGACATAGAGTACCTTACTGAGTAGGTTGATGTTTCCATCAGGTGCTTTGACATTGCCTATTTTCTCCACAGGATGTTTTGTATCATCTCCTGTTTGTACCTCATGCTTATTCCTTGGATCTTCTAAATCTGATAGGAGTGCCACATTTCCTGCCACATGATTTGAACAACCTGAATCTATGTAGAAAACATGCTCATCAGATTTACCTTGTGGCATAGCCATGTTCATGATCAATAATGAATCCTCTTTGTTTGAGTCTTCTATGTAGTTATTGTAGTCTCTCCTTCCTTTGTAGCCTCCTTGATAGTTTGAATGATTGTAGTTGTTGTAGTTGGCATGGTAGTTGTTGAACCTTCCTCTTGAGTAGCCATAACTTCCTCTATTGTATCCTCTGCCTCTTTGATTCCTGGAATTCCTAAAGCAATTTTCAGTTGTATGATTAGTTAATCCACAAATAGAACATGAGTTGGAGTCTTGGGATCTCCCCCTGCCTTGTCTACCTCCTCTTCCTCTACCTCTGCCATGTCTTCCTGCATAGTTAGCTTGATATGTACCTGCTTCATCATCCACTTTCTTTGCCTTTCCTTTGTTATCTTTAGACTTGCTTTTATCCGTGTATAAATCTGAAGATTGATTACCTTTAGAGCTTTCTCCATTTTTGATAAGCTTTGCCTCTTGAGTAAGTAGTTGTCCAATGAGTGTGTTGAAATCAGGTACATGCATGTCCATGTACAAATCCATAGCTGTGGTGAATGCTTCCCACTTGTCATCTGCCTTCAAGCCATTGATGACCTGCCTTACAATTTGCTCTTCATCTATTACCTCTCCAATGCTTCCCAACTGATCTGCTATGTCCTTGAGCTTTGTGACAAAATCAGTCACATTTTGTTTGGGAGCCTTCTTGAGAGTTGTGAAATCCAGCCATAGTTGATGCTTCCTAGCTTTGGTACTTGAAGAAAAGAAAGCTTCAAGTGCATCCCACACTTCCTGAGATGTCTTACAACTTCTAATGTGAGGCAACAAAAAATCTGAGATAGAGTTGAGGAGATAAGACCTTGCAAGTGCATCCTTGGAGCACCATGTGCTCAATCTTTCTTGCTCTTCTTGTGTTGGTTGACTTTTGTTCCTGAAACTTGGCATAACTTCATCTCCAGCCACATAACCATATAAACTTCTACCTTGGAGATAAGCTTCCATTCTTAATGACCAAGCTGAGTAGTTACCTCTGTCCAATTTGTCAATTGATGAAGGAAATCCATCTGCCATGTTGTCCAACCTTGCTCTGATAGCACTGTGAAGAGATGGATAGGTATGTGTTGAAGATGAAGAGGTGTTGCAAAATCTTTGCTCTACACTAGCCAAATGAACTCCAGGAGTAGATGGTGGGCCCTTTTAGCTTGCCAATGGATGTATTAGACACCCTATGTACCTTGGAAGATCACTCTCAAAAAGATAGATCAAAACAGATAAGTTGGAGTTAGCTCAGAGGTGAAAACTTGCTATTCTTGGTTAATACACCTGTCCAGTGTTTTACATAATTCTCTGAGCACAGCAGCAATTAGATTAATTCCTCTTGGGAAAGGCTAGGTAGCTTAAAGAGATAACTTTAGAGAGTAATATCATCAAAAATAACAAACCACACACTGAGAATGACTTTTAACAAGTGATGACATCATCCCGATTTTCACGGGCTGCTACAGAAATAGACCAGTGAGTAGAAAAATTAACATACCTCAAGATTTAAGAATCCAATGATCATGAACATTTGTATGCTTGTACTAGACAGTAAGCTGAATCCAACAAGCTTAAAATCACTGAATTTGGATGAGTAAACACTGAGAAATGACTCTGACAAGATGACTGAAAAAGTCGGGTACCTGACAGAGAAGTGAAGATGAACATACCCTGTTGACTTCAAATGATCATAACTGAAGATTCCAACATCCAAATGACATGAAAATTTGTGAGCATATAGTAGCCTTATAGAGCTAACTTTACCAAGTTAAATCACTGAAAATGATGAACCAAGTGCAGAGAAACAATCTCTGCAAGCTGACTGAGAAAAACTGAGAGTAATGGCAGTGAGTAGTACACTTCACAAGAACATGGAAAGATGAACTCAAATAATCATGAAAATGAAAGTATATTGCTTGTACAATACAATGACTTACTGATACATATGTGTGCCTTGTAATCACACCTTGATATGGCATAAAGCTCAGCTCTTGGAGGTCTTCACATAGGTCTCTCTAACCACGACTAAAACTGCCATCTATTTATAGTTGAGTTTGGGAGGCTAACTTCCCTCAATCACTCTCCAATCAATCAATGATTGATTTGATTCTCTACCTACCACAAATCACGAATTCGTGGCTCCTCTTTCCATTCTTGATCATGTGGACTCAACCACTTAAGATTCTCTTACTTTTACATTAAGTAAACTCTTCAAAAGTTACAAGAGGTAGTTCACCAGTGAACTTTACATAGTCTTCTTTTTAAAGCTTCTTCCAAGACTTTGTGAGACTCAAGCCAATACTTAGGCTTGTCATAGACTTGCTCCAACATCAATCACTCTCCAATCAATCAATGATTGATTTGATTCTCTACCTACCACAAATCACGAATTTGTGGCTCCTCTTTCCATTCTTGATCAAGTGGACTCAACCACTTAAGATTCTCTTACTTTTACATTAAGTAAACTCTTCAAAAGTTACAAGAGGTAGTTCACAAGTGAACTTTACATAGTCTTGTTTTTAAAGCTTCTTCTAAGACTTTGTGAGACTCAAGCCAATACTTAGGCTTGTCATAGACTTGCTCCAACAGCTCCCCCTCAAGCCAAGTATGCTTGAGGTCTTCAATCTTCCAAGATTACCTGCAAACCAATCATAGCCTTGAATTTGCAAAGCTTTGTACCATGCAATGCTTTGGTTAGAATATCTGCACATTGTTGATGAGTGGACACATATGATATTTGAATCTCTTTGCTTAGAACCTTCTCTCGTACATAGTGATAATGAACTTCAATATGTTTAGTCCTTGCATGAAAAATAGGATTAGCAGCTAAGTGAATAGAACTCATATTGTCACCAAAAATAGTTGGAGTTCCAAACTCCAATCCAAGATCTTTGAATAATGCCTTCATCCACATAGCTTCTTGTGTAGCTATGGCAAGAACTCTATATTCAGCTTCAGTAGAAGAGAGAGCAACTGTGGGTTGCTTCTTGGATGACCATGAAATAAGCTTTGAACCTGCAAAGGTAAGATAACCTGAAGTGCTCCTTCTATCTTCCTTGGAGCCAGCCCAATCTGCATCAGAAAATAGCTTCAAACCTAAATCAGATACATAAGGATAATAAAGTCCTTCATTTATGGTTCCTTTGAGATACTTGAGAATCCTTTTGGCAGCATCCATATGTGGTTTCCTTGGTGTGTGCATAAATTGGCTTAGCACACTCACACTGTAACATATATCTACTCTTGTCAATGTGGCATAGTTGAGACTACCCACTAGACTTTGATATGATGTGATGTCCTCTATGAGTTCACCTTCATGTGAGCTCAATTTGTGATTGACCTCCATTGGAGTACCTGCAATCTTACAATCTTGCATCTTGAATTTTGCCAACATGTCCTTAATGTACTTTCTTTGAGTGAGAAACAAACCATGATCTTTGTAGACAACTTCCAAACCTAGGAAGTAGGTAAGTGAACCCAAATCACTTATCTTGAACTCTTCTCTCATCTGGTCTTTGATCTTCTTCATACCATCTGCATCATTTCCTGTCAATATAATATCATCTACATATACACATAGGTAGATGACCTCGGAATTACTCTTTTTAATAAAGAGTGAAGGATCTGCCTTGCTTGGTTGAAAGCCTTTGTCCTGCAAGAATGAAACAAGCCTGAAATTCCAAGCTCTTGGAGCTTGCTTGAGACCATACAATGCTTTGTTAAGTTTACACACATAATCAGGATAAACTTGATTCTCAAAACCAGGTGGTTGTGCCATATATACCTCTTCTGTTATCCAACCATTCAAGAATGCATTCTTTACATCTAGTTGAAGTATCTTCCAATTCTTGGAAGAGGCAATACTAAGCAAAACCCTAATAGTAGGCATCTTTGCCACAGGAGAGAAAGTCTCCTCATAATCAATTCCCTGAGTTTGTGCAAAGCCTTTTGCCACAAGCCTTGCCTTATACCTGTTAATTGAACCATCAGAATTCTTCTTGAGTTTATAGACCCATCTTGAGCCTATTACCTTCATGGATGAAGTCTTGGGCACCAAATCCCAAGTGTTGTTTTCCTCAAGTGCTTCAATCTCTTCCTTCATTGCATGCTTCCATTCTGTTTTTGCTTTGGCCTCTTCGAATGATGATGGCTCCTCTTGGTTTATGTCCTGTGCTATGTAGATAGAATGTTTAGTTACTAATGAGGTGTCAAACCCATACCTTTCTGGTTTTTTCTTTTCCCTCATAGATCTTCTTCGGCCATGATGTGATGATTCTGCCTCATGTCCAAGTTCCTGCAATTTTGCTTTACCTTTAGACTTCCATGCTTTGATCTTTTCCATCTGACATTCTTCATCATCCTCTGAGGTGTCTTGTTCTTCAATCTTTGATTGTTCTCTACCAAGCTTTGGAAAATCTTCTTCTTCAAGATCATATGGTAAATTGATCTTCCTGCATGAATCTTCATACGATGAATTGTTCTCATCAAAAACTACATCTCTGCTTACCAAGAATCCTTTGTTGGTAGGGTTGTATAAACTGTAGCCCTTTTGATTGTTGTCATATCCAATAAATACACACCTTTCTGCCTTTGGATCCATCTTGCCTCTAACCTGTGAAGGAACATGAGCAAAAGCAATACATCCAAAAATTTTACAATGATCTAAGCTTGTTCTTCTTCCATTCCAAGCCTCATATGGAGTCATCCCATCAAGGGATTTTAAAGGCAACCTGTTAATCAAGTAAGTGGCTGTAGATACAGCCTCGGCCCATAAGTAATTAGGTAAATGCTTTTCATTTAACATAGACCTTGTAGCTTCAACAATTGTCCTATTCCTCCTTTCTGCCACTCCATTTTGCTCAGGAGTGTACCTTGTAGTTACCTCTCTTTTGATTCCTCTTTCTTGAAGAAAAGAATCAAAATCATGGGAGAAGTATTCTCCCCCTCCATCTGACCTTAGCCTTTTTAGTGATTTACCTGTTTGATTCTCCACAAGAGCCAAATATCTTTTGAAACATGAAAAAACTTCATCTTTGTGTTTCATAAAGAATAGGATAGTCCATCTGCTGCAATCATCAATAAAGGAAACATAATACCTTGATCTAGATATTGAAGCTTCCTTGCTAGGTCCCCATACATCTGTATGAACCAACTCCAAGAGATCTCCATGCATATAACCTTTCTTCATGAATGGTAACCTGTGAGACTTTCCAAATTGACATGCACTGCACTTATAAATCATATGTTGTTTTGACAAATTAGGAAGTCCAAGTACACTTTGGTCCCTGCAGATTTGCTTTAATGACCTTTCACCAATATGTGCTAACCTTTTGTGCCATACTTCCAATTCTGTGAGTGTCTGACTACCATAATTAAAGAGAGCAATGTTTCTAGTGTCTTGTAATTCAAATGTGAACAATCTACCTGTCTTTTCACCTTTTGCAATTTTTCTGAATCCTTGACTTGGATCTTCAACAAATGCTCCTGCTTTTGTGAACCTGACTTGCAACCCTTTCTCTACTATCTGCCCAACACTTATCAAATTCTTTGTAATGGTAGGGACATAGAGTACCTTACTGAGTAGGTTGATGTTTCCATCAGGTGCTTTGACATTGCCTATTTTCTCCACAGGATGTTTTGTATTATCTCCTGTTTGTACCTCATGCTTATTCCTTGGATCTTCTAAATCTGATAGGAGTGCCACATTTCCTGCCACATGATTTGAACAACCTGAATCTATGTAGAAAACATGCTCATCAGATTTACCTTGTGGCATAGCCATGTTCATGATCAATAATGAATCCTCTTTGTTTGAGTCTTCTATGTAGTTATTGTAGTCTCTCCTTCCTTTGTAGCCTCCTTGATAGTTTGAATGATTGTAGTTGTTGTAGTTGGCATGGTAGTTGTTGAACCTTCCTCTTGAGTAGCCATAACTTCCTCTATTGTATCCTCTACCTCTTTGATTCCTGGAATTCCTAAAGCAATTTTCAGTTGTATGATTAGTTAATCCACAAATAGAACATGAGTTGGAGTCTTGGGATCTCCCCCTGCCTTGTCTACCTCCTCTTCCTCTACCTCTGCCATGTCTTCCTGCATAGTTAGCTTGATATGTACCTGCTTCATCATCCACTTTCTTTGCCTTTCCTTTGTTATCTTTAGACTTGCTTTTATCCGTGTATAAATCTGAAGATTGATTACCTTTAGAGCTTTCTCCATTTTTGATAAGCTTTGCCTCTTGAGTAAGTAGTTGTCCAATGAGTGTGTTGAAATCAGGTACATGCATGTCCATGTACAAATCCATAGCTGTGGTGAATGCTTCCCACTTATCATCTGCCTTCAAGCCATTGATGACCTGCCTTACAATTTGCTCTTCATCTATTACCTCTCCAATGCTTCCCAACTGATCCGCTATGTCCTTGAGCTTTGTGACAAAATCAGTCACATTTTGTTTGGGAGCCTTCTTGAGAGTTGTGAAATCCAGCCATAGTTGATGCTTCCTAGCTTTGGTACTTGAAGAAAAGAAAGCTTCAAGTGCATCCCACACTTCCTTAGATGTCTTACAACTTCTAATGTGAGGCAACAAAAAATCTGAGATAGAGTTGAGGAGATAAGACCTTGCAAGTGCATCCTTGGAGCACCATGTGCTCAATCTTTCTTGCTCTTCTTGTGTTGGTTGACTTTTGTTCCTGAAACTTGGCATAACTTCATCTCCAGCCACATAACCATATAAAATTCTACCTTGGAGATAAGCTTCCATCCTTAATGACCAAGTTGAGTAGTTACCTCTGCCCGATTTGTCAATTGATGAAGGAAATCCATCTGCCATGTTGTCCAACCTTGCTCTGATACCACTGTGAAGAGATGGATAGGTATGTGCTTGAAGATGAAGAGGTGTTGCAAAATCCTTGATCTACACCAGCCAAATGAACTCCAAGAGTATATGGTGGGCCTTTTTAGCTTTCCAATGGATGTATTAGACACCCTATGTACCTTGGAAGATCACTCTCAAAAAGATAGATCAAAACAGATAAGT
Source organism: Ceratopteris richardii (assembly GCA_020310875.1). Lineage (NCBI taxonomy): Eukaryota > Viridiplantae > Streptophyta > Polypodiopsida > Polypodiales > Pteridaceae > Ceratopteris > Ceratopteris richardii. The sequence continues at coordinate 73,762,661 of CM035428.1, read as the reverse complement.
TGGAGTTAGCTCAGAGGTGAAAACTTGCTATTCTTGGTTCATACACCTGTCTAGTGTTTTACATAATTCTCTGCGCACAGCAGCAATTAGCTCAATTCCTCTTGGAGAAGTCTAGGCAACTTGAAGAGCTAACTTTCAAGAGTAATCTCATCAAAAATAACAAAGCACACACTGAGAATGAGTTTTAACAAGTGATGACACCATCCCAATTTTCACGGGCTGCTACAGAAATAGACGAGTGAGCAGAAAAATCAACATAACTCCAAATGTAGTAATCCAATGATTATGCACATTTGTATGGTTATACTAGACAGTAAGTTGAATCCAACAAGCTTTAAATCACTGAATTTGGATAAGTAAACACTGAGAAACATCTCTGTCAAGATGAGTGAAAAAGTCGGGTACCCGACAGAGAGGTGAAGAAGAACAGACCCTATTGGCTTCAAATGAGCATAACTGAAGATTGCAACATCCAAATGACATGAAAATTTATGAGCATATAGTAGACTTATAGAGCTAACTTTACCAAGTTAAAGCATGGAAAATGATGCACCAAGCTCAGAGAAAACATCTCTGCAAGCTGACTGAGAAAACTGAGAGTAATGGTAGTGAGTAGTACACTTCACAAGAACATGGAAAGATGAAACCAAATAATCATGAAAATGAAAGTATATTTCTTGTACAATACAATGACTTACTGATACATATGTGTGCCTTGTAATCACACCTTGATATGGCATAAAGCTCAACTCTTGGAGGTCTTCACATAGGTCTCTCTAACCACGACTAAAACTGCCATCTATTTATAGTTGAGTTTGGGAGGCTAACTTCCCTCAATCACTCTCCAATCAATCAATGATTGATTTGATTCTCTACCTACCACAAATCATGAATTTGTGGCTCCTCTTTCCATTCTTGATCAAGTGGACTCAACCACTTAAGATTCTCTTACTTTTACATTAAGTAAACTCTTCAAAAGTTACAAGAGGTAGTTCACAAGTGAACTTTACATAGTCTTGTTTTTAAAGCTTCTTCTAAGACTTTGTGAGACTCAAGCCAATGCTTAGGCTTGTCATAGACTTGCTCCAACAATCTGTACCTGTAAGAATTATATCATCAACATATATGCACATGTAAATGAACCCATCATCACTTGCTTTAACAAGCAAGCTACTATCTTCTTTAGATACCTGAAATCCAAGTTCTTTCAAGAACTTCACAAGTCTATAATTCCATGCCCTTGGGGCCTGCTTCAAACCATACAAAGCTCTCTTGAGCTTACATACATGATCTGGATACCTTCCATCTCTGAATCCTTGGGGTTGCTCCATGAAAACATCATCTGAAATATAACCATTCAAAAAAGCATTCTTCACATCTAATTGACATAATTTCCAACCTTTACATGCAGCAATAGCTATGAGTGTTCTGATGGTTGTCATCTTTGCCACAGGACTATAGGTCTCATTATAATCAATACCATATGTTTGAGCAAACCCTTTCACAACAAGTCTAGCTTTATACCTAGACACACTTCCATATGCAAACCTCTTAGTCTTGTAGACCCATTTGCATCCAATGATCTTCTGACTATTTGGTTTGGGAACCAAATCCCATGTCTGATTCTCTATTAATGCATCATATTCTTCCTGCATAGCTTTCTCCCAATTTTCCTTACCTTTTGCCTCTTCAAATGTGGAAGGGTCTTCATCTACCTTTATCATGTAAGCATAATCTTTGGTAGCCAAAAAAGAAGTGTCATATCTATACCTTGTAGGTTGCCACTTGTGTCTTGATGACCTTCTGAGTTCTCCATTCCTTGAGGTTTCTGGTTCTTCACACTCAGGATCAAATCTTGGCATTTCTTCAACTTCAATCTGCACTTCATTGTTCTCCTCTTCATCAAATATCTGAAGCTTTGATTTACCTTTCTTTTGACTCAACTTCTTCATCACTTGTATTAAGATTGATTGTACCAGCATACCAAGTACCTTGCTCATCAAATGTAACATCTTTTGATACAAGAAATTGTTTTGTGGATGGACTCCACAACCTATATCCCATCTGCTTATCATCATAACCAATAAATACATACTTTTCAGCTTTAGGTTCTAGCTTGTGTGTTAATTGTGATGGCACATATGCATATGCCAAACAACCAAATACTTTGCAATGATCCAAGGTAGGTCTCTTACCCCACCATGCCTCATATGGTGTCATACCCTGCAAAGCTTTACATGGTAACCTATTAACCAAATAAGTAGCTATATTTACAGCCTCAGCCCACAAATAATTTGGGCAATTTTTCTCCTTCATCATTGACCTTGCAAACTCAACAAGAGTTCTATTTCTTCTCTCTACTACACCAATTTGTTGAGGAGAGTACCTGCAAGTGATTTCCCTTTTTATACCTGCATTCCACAAGTAATCATTGAACTCATTAGAAAAATACTCTCCCCCTCCATCTGACCTTAGTCTCTTCAATTTATGGTCTGTAATTCTTTCTGCATACACATGATAATGTTTGAATGTATTGAATACCTCTGACTTATCTTTGATCACATAGATAGTGATCCATCTGGTAGCATCATCAACATAAATCACATAGTACCTTGAACCATTTATACTGAAATCCTTTGATGGTCCCCACACATCTGTGTGTACCAACTCAAGCTTCTCTGAATACATAAATCCATGCTTGGAATAAGATTGCTTATGAGCCTTACCTAATTGACATGCCTCACATCTGTATGTCATATGTTGACCTGCAACATTAGGCAATCCAAGCACTGAACCATTGTTAATCATATCTTTGATACCTCTTTCATTGAAATGTCCAAGCCTCTTGTGCCAAAGATCTAACTCAGAGATCTTATGTCCTCCATAAGTGAACAAGGCATGACCAACATTACCTTGAATCTTTAATGTGAACAACCTTCCTTCTTTCTTCCCTGAAACAATTTGTTTATACCCATTGCTAGGGTCTTCCACAAACACTCCTTCATTAGTGAATCTAACTTCATAACCTTTTTCAACAATTTGTCCTACACTTATCAGATTCTTAGGAATTATAGGAACATACAAGACCTTACTCAAGAGAATACTTCCATCCTTGGCCTTCACTGATCCAATTGACTTCACATTGTGCTTTGTATTGTCACCTGTTTGAACAACATGATTAGATACCTTATTTTTCAAATCAGTGATCAATGCTGTGTTACCACTCAGGTGATTGCTACACCCTGAGTCAATGTAGAAGACTCTTTGGTCTTCACTTTGCCTTTCACAAGTTGCATTCATTATCAATGTTGAATCCTCCTTCTGATCTGAAGCATAATTATAGTAGGTATTATTGTATTGTTGACTTTGGAATCCTCTACCTGCATTTCTTCCAAAGTAACCCCTACTACCTCTTCCTCTGAAGTTACCTCTTTGATTTCTACCACCTCTTCCTCTTGAATTAAAATTCTGATTATATCCACCATTACTCTGATTATTATGCCAACAATCATTAGCTAAGTGATTTGTCTTACCAAAAATCCAGAAAGCTTTGACTCCATCTTTATTATTCCTGCCTCTTCCTCTACCTTTGCCACCTCCTCTTCCTCTTAGGAAGTTGGCTTGACTAGTTGTGCCTTCATCTTCATTTGCTTGTTGCTTCCCTTTGCTATTTTTCTTCTTATCCTTTGAGTACATTGCATGACCTGTACTCTTGTCACCTTCACCTTTGACATCCTGCTCAAAGGTTAACATATGTCCTAGCAGCTAATTTAAGTCAGGAGTAAAATGATCAAGTGATAATTCAGTAGACAAAATGAATGGCTTCCATTTGTCATCACCTCTCAAACCTGTGAGGATTTGCCTTACCAATTTATCCTCCTTTATGTCTTCATCAACTGCTCCTAATGCATCTGCAATGTCCTTCATTCTGGTTACATAATCTGAGATGGATTGAGAGGCCTTCTTCTTGAATGTGGTAGATTCTGCCCACAAGGATGCCTTCCTAGACTTTGTGGTATTTTGGAAATGCTCCTCCAAAGCATTCCATATATCACTTGCATTTTCAAGACCTCTAATGTGAGGTAACAAGTAGTCATTAACTGCCATATAGATAATGCTCCTAGCTTGAGCATCTCTCTTCATCCAATTCTTCAAATCTGATAATTCCTCCCTAGTTGGAACACTAGGATCTCTGAATTGAGGCTTTTCTTCTTCACCTGTAATGTAAGCTATCAAGTCTTTGCTCATTAGATGAGCTTCCATCCTCATTGACCATGCTGGATAGCTCTCTCTATCCAATTTCTCTATCTGAAGAGAATCTCCCATCCTTTCTTCACCTGTATATTGAATTCTTCAATCTTTATGAGTAATAGATGTACCTTTACTTCGAATAATACTCCTTTTGTCTTCCTTAGTGTCGTATGACCTTCTTCTCAAGCTTTATCCTCAAGCTTTTACCTTTTGAACCTTCAGATGTTGAATTCTTTGCACCTGCAGCAGTCGAGGTCCTCCTTCCTTCAATTCTAATGCTTCCTGCTCTGATACCACTAATGGAGAGTGTTAATCTCCAAAAGAACAAGTTACTCTTGTATTTAGAGCACCTCTATAACAAGAATAACTCAAACCTTCACCAATTTTAGAAGATCAATACTCAATTGTCAAATTCTTGAACAAACTGTGAAGAAGGAGATTACACAGAAAGTCTGCTGCACATAATTCCCTCATTGCCTTATCAAATGTGTAAAGTTTTTTATAAAACTTTGTATGACGTGTTGCTTATAGATTTTGCACCTTCTTCAAGTTGAATCACTCCAAAAGATTCAGTAGATCTTGAGAAATAACTTCAACAAGTCACATATGTCTAAAACTATTCTTCTGAGAAGTCGATTTAGACACCTATGACTTTAAACCTTTGATTCTCTCAATCTAGAACTCATTTTTGCAAATGCCTTTAGCCACAAATAGCTTACCTTCCAACTTAAAGATTGAGTGCTTGCTTGCTCAAAACTTTAAACTGTGGAAGGATAATTGATCAAAACATTCGTATCGAATTTTGCACCTCCTATAACTTCACTTCTTTCATTTACATATGCAAATGTTCCTACACTCAATTCTCTCAGCTTGATCACAATTGGAAGCTGAAAATTTGTACAAAAGTCAATTACCTATAGACTTAGACTTGTACAAAAGTATTTCACAAAAGATCTAACACAGAAGGAGAAAACTCAGAAATATCAGGCGCAACATTTTCTTCATTTCTGAGAAATTTACAACTGAGTGATGAGAGAGTCTTGACTCACTTCTAAGATGTCTAATGACACATACAACTACTGATTACTCTATTCTCATGCTCTCTCATACTTGCCCCGACATTTTCCATAGTATATATAGACAAAAATTTACAAGCTTATGACTAATCAAAGATATAAGTGAATTATCTTTGAAATAATGTACATATGTGTACACATCTTCCAACTTCTGAATATGTCCTTCCTTCATGCTTCACAACTTGTTCTCTTCTCAAATCCTTGACTTCATTTCCATATCAAAACATCAATTGGTGATTGTCCTGCACCAACAGAAGTATGATCCTACCAATTTTCATAATTTTTAGACTCTATTTGAGCCATCAAATAAGCCCTAGAACCTAAATTTTAACTAGGCTGGACACTAGGTCTGGACTAGGCCAAAACCACTCAAAAAACTATAAAAAGGGCTAGAGAGCTCATTTTTGGGGTTAGCTTGTTGTAGATTTGAGATTTGTAAAAGAGTTCCATTGTAATTGAAGATCTTCCATTGTTCCACTCTTTGCTCTTACTTTGTGTGCGTGTGTGTATGTGTGTGCATGCTTGTGTGCTTTCACTCATGCACTTGCTCATAGTCTTCATGCTAGTCCTCACATCTCCGCGGATTGACATTTATGAGGTGAAGCTCCTCACGTTGGTACTTACCATTGTGCAAGAGTGACATGGTACATTAAAATTATTATTGAAAGATATAGGTAGATTATGTTTGAATGAACATTGAGAATCACTTCATAATAGTATATGTATGTATGTGTATGAGTATGTGTATGCATTTGAATGTATAATTGTGAATGAAAAATATATTGTGATTGTCTAACTCAATAATGATTCTTACTTCACAATAGTATCTGTAAGTGTATGTGCATATGATCACGAGTTTAAAATATATTGTGATTGTTTGACTCAATATTGATTCGTATTTCACAATAGTATGTGTAAGTATATGCATGTGTAAATGTATATGTGTGTATGATTGAGAATTAAAATCTATTGTGATTGTTTAACTCAACAATGATTTTACTTCACAATGGTATGTGTAATTGTATATGGGTGTATGATTGAGAGTTAAAGTCTATCGTAATTGTTTGACTCAACATTGATCGAAATATCTTATTTGATATTGATTTATATTGTTTTTTTGTAGGTATATCTTCATAAAGCAATTTACAAGCACTATGGGAAAGGGAAAAGAATGGTCATATGTGATTGTTCATCAAGAGGGTAAAATAGTATCCACAATACAATGCAAATGTTGTGGGCATCATTATGTAGGAAATGCAACCCGAATAAAAGAGCATCTTTTAGTACAGGTAATAATGTGGTAGGATGCTCTAATACAGATAATGATATATGGGTACATTTTGCAAATAAATGTAAATCTCAAGGTATCACATCAAAAAGATTCAAAAGCATGAGTAGTTCACAAAACTTTCGAAGTAGCCCAAGTGTAGAGCAAGAATGAGTAGATGCATCGATGACAGTAGAGGATTATCAAGATATTTCTACTCAAGTCTCTCAAACTATTTTTGAGAATAACCAAGATACATGTACTCCATTTTCTCCAACTGCATCAAAAAAGAGTAGAGTTGGTGAATGTAGTAAAAATGGTGGATCTAATACTTTTTCACCATGCTTTGTCCGTAATAAATCACAAAATACTATACATGTAGCTTTTGAAAAGCAAGATTGTCTCGAGCTTCATCTTAAATGGACTCAAGGATTCTTACCATGTGGGATTCCTTTCAATGTTATTCGTAATCCCATTTTCAAAGATGCTTTGATGTCAAATGCACGATAAGGTTTCACCACGCCAAATTATAACAAAATGCGAATAGAGTATGTAGATAAAGTGAAAAAAAGTATTGAAGCTATTTTAAAGTGAACTGTACTTGATTATGTACCCATGTATGGATGCACAATAGCATTTGATGGATGACAAGTTGTCAAAAGAAACCATGGACAAGTTCGGCTTTTCTTGTAAAGGTATATGAACATGCTATATCGCGCATGGGTGGTCCAAACAATGTGATTGTGATAGTGACAGATAATGCCTCTAGTTTTCGAAGTGCTGGAATTACAATTCAAAACAAGTATGAAGGCATTACTTGGGTTCCATGTGCAGCGCATACATTAAATTTGTTATTGAAAGATATAGGTAGATTATCTTTCATTAAACAAAGCTTATTAGATGCAAATCATGTGGTCAAATTTATTATAGAGCATCAATTTTCATATTCTCTGTTCCAATCAAAATCTCCCAATAAAGCACTTTAGATTTTTTGTGCCACACGATTTGCAATTGCTTACATTGTGCTCAGTGGATTATTAGAAGTTAAGCAAGCTCTTGTAGAAATGATTGCTGATCAAAGATGGGAGGCATGGTGTAATAAAGTAAGTTGGTGATCTAGGGATCCGATTGGTTCAGACAGATCTAAAATCGGATTCTGTTTGGTCATTCGTTTGTGTGGCCAAAGATCTCGAGTCTAGACTTACTGGTAGGTCATTTACTCTTGTAACCAAGTAATCCACTTAGCCTAATGGTTAAGACTCAAGGGTGTGAAGGACGAGGTCTTGGGTTCAATCCCCATGGGGTACATGGGAAGAGTATTTGCCCAAAGAGCTCTAGAACCTTCTAGAAGCATCCACTGAGACACTTGGCGCACACGTAGTTACATGGCTGACACTTGGAAAATTAGCATTCACCTGCCCAAGAAGGCAGTCCCCTAGAGAGAGCTATATATAGAGGCATTTGGTTGGGAGGAGAGTAATCTCTCTAGCATGTGGTGGTCGTAATCCTTGTTCTCTTGCATTGGTATCAGAGCCACCCTCTCCATAGCTCTCCTAGATCATCTTGCTCCTTACTCGTTGCGTGCATAGCTCTCTTTCATATTTTTGCTCGCGGGTGTCCCGAAGTATCATCACGATCGTCTTGGCGGCCATAGCATAAGGTGAAGATCACCAAAAAGGAACGCATATCTGCTGCGAGCGGAGGAAGGACTCGAACTCGCGTCCTTGATTTAGGACGTCACTCTGATATCCGCAACGCCAGCGCATGTATCTGTGTACCAATATATAATATTATCTTACCATCTTTAGTCGGCGCTGAAGGAGACCTGCAGTCGACGGAGCAAAAAGCCATATATATTAATTTTTTCTTCTCGTAGTCGACGGGCGTCGAACTCACAACTTGCTGGTCCGTAGTTCACCGTTGTATACAAGTCCCTAAGGTGCTGTGTTCAATTGTTCTGCAGATTAACATTGAAATCGTACTAGCGGCTCAAAGCTTCTTCAGCAGTCGAAAAAGAACAGTAACAGAGCGGGGCTCGATCCGGAGACCTCGTAACATACAAAATTATCGTTATACACAAGTCGCCAAGGCACTGTTGTGTCCACGATTTCGCGGTCTGATTACGGGCTAGTGCTGTTCGTGGCTCTCCAGAGCTGCTGGTGTCTTTAAAAGTCCAAGATCGTTCGTGAAAGTTCGGAATTCGATCTCGGGTGACAGATATGAGATTGAACTGCTGTAGCCAAGGCACTCAATTCCATTATATGCTCATTATTGCCAACGAATAATATCAATCTGAAGAGTGCGCTGAAGATCAGAGCCCCAATTGTTGGAGCGCCGAACCCGAGGAGCACTCTTCTTTAGCAATAGAAATAAGCAAGGAAAGTTAAAGTTTGGAGCAAAGTATGAAGGAAGTGGAGCTGTGGAGTGAAGATCAGGAGGCCTTTGGTGATCAAATTTAAATCAACTTTGAATTCGGACCAAAGTCTTTAGAGAATAGCTCTTCCAAAGGAACAAAGGATGGACAAAGCTATGATCAAAGCTAAGTATTTTGTAGTTTTTGCTTGGCCTTAATGCTTGATTTATCTTGTTTTCATTATTCTACACTTAATCTTAGATGCACATTGAAATAGCCAAGATTTCAATTGATTAAGTCTAGATTAGAATAATGAATTAATCCATTTCTCATTCCAAGCATTAGTTTGCATTAAGGAAAGACTTGATTTCAAAAAGATCCTTGTGTATCAAAGAATGTATTTTGGTAGTTTAAATACATATTTCCTTTCCATTGAGTAAGTTTTCTATTGCACCTCAAGGGTATGTTTTTATATCATAGTGCATTAGGAAAAAGGAAAGGATATACATGCATCAGGATTGCATGATATACATTCTTAGTACAAGGAAAAAATCATGCATCAAGCTCATGCATGATTGTTGTATTATTTTTTGGGCATGCAAAGAACATGCATGCATACGCATGTGAGCATATGCTTTTGCATCTAGATACATGCATTTGCATGATAGAATGGAATGTTGTTTGCAAGTAGATATGAGAATGTACTCTCTTAGTATTTAGCTTACTCTATAAAGCTCGCAGTTTGACATTAGGGAAGACCAAGGACTAGTTAGTTGCAAAGACATACTAGTTCTAGTTTGCAACTCAAGTAATTAGTCGATTTCTTCCCAAGTCAATGCTTCGCTATCAAAGACAAATACTTAATGACAATTAAGTATGATAGATGTCTTGCTAGGTATAAGTAAGCACTAGGAGAAAGTGAAGTAATAAATTTTCTTGATAACCAAGAAAATTTAATTACTTGCAAACTCTTTTGTGATGTATGATGACTCTAAGTCCCAGATGTACTTAGAAAGTCATGCGACTAAGCTTTACTTGATTAGTTATACTTTATGTAACTTCTCAAGCATCCCAAGGTTGGATGAGAACATCAACTATATTTCCAAGTTCCATGAGTACTCTTCTATTTAGAAGATTTTGAAAGTTTTAAAGAAGTTTCTTTGTGGTTTCAAGATTTGTATCTCATGATGAAACCTCGGTAAGTGACTTTTTGGAATTGCGATATGAAATAGTCAAGCCTTCTATCTCATGTGAGATCATTCTCCTACCATGTTTAAGATGAATTTATTTTTGGGAAGGTAGATGTTCCAAGTAGAGGATCTTAATTGATTCATGAACTCTTCCCAAAATACTCATAAATTCATATTATATGATAGGTCCAAGGAATGATGAAGGCAAAACCTCTTTAGGATATAAATATTTTGCCAAGATATAAAGGTACCAAGATTTTATAAATTTTTATTTGATTTCATCCTAAGGGGTGATGGAAATCAAAGGTTAAACCTCAACATCAATTGATCCTTGACGTCAATAAAAGGATGTTAGGTTCTATAGTTGCATCTCTGGTAAATGATGCAACTAGCTAAGCAATCTTTAGGAAAATAATATAAGTCCCTAAGGACTTGAAGCAAGTATGAACTTTTCATTTAGGAATAGAAAGTTCCAAGAAATGGATTTTCAATCCATGAACTTCTCCTAAACAAGTTATAAAGTTCAAAGTTGTGTTCACAGTAACATTACTATTGGATCAATCATCAATAGATGCTTGGACTTTAAACATAATTTTGATTGGTGAAATATATTTAAAGGACTCTAGTAACATCTGAAGATTGACCAATAATAATGAGTTTTGTATCAAACTCAAGAATAGAAGTCGATATCACATAAATGAAAGTTCAACTTAAACTTTCATAGTGGCATGGGAAACCATATCCAAAAGGTGATATTTAGTCTCTAGTTTGATACTCAGGAAATGAATACAATTGAATCAGTAAATTTTTTGGATATTATTTGAAAGAATTTCTTTCAAATGTTCTTTTAACATTGCAAAAGATTCCAAGATGAATCATTTGCTCAAGTTATTCCTTAGAAGGAATCTCAAGTCTTTGAAGAAATGGCATTCTTTCAAGTATTGAGAATGAAATTCTTCATACTCTTTAAACAATAAGTAAGTAGTTCCCGGACATCCCAAACCACTAGAAGTGGTATTTCAAGTCCTATTTGTGATATAACCTAAAGGTATATCAAAGATTCTTAGCTTTGGAATCTGAGAGGCATAAGTGTATGCTTGGACTTGAGAAAGATCTCAAAAAAAAATCCTGCAGGTAAGCAAAGAAACTTTAGCTAGTTAGAAGATCTTAATTATAAAGATTTATTCTTTATTTTAGTCACAAGATCAACCAGACTTGATCAATCTTGGCCATGATTGTCTAAGTAATGTGCGATTCGAACTACTTTGTAGATTGCCCAAGTATTGGCAATAAAATTCCTTTTGGGAATTATTCACTCAGGTTCCATTTATTCGATGGAAAACTGTGAAAAAGAGTAAGTTGTTACAAGTCTGAACAGAGTAAAGAAATTCCAAGAATGTAGTCTGCAACCGTGAAAATGGTATTAAGTCTGTGGAAGGTAAAACATAAGTGTTTACCTATCCTTAAAGGGATTTTGGTACAAATCCAGAAAGCATGAGCGGATGCTTAAGACTTAAGCAGTAAAGAGATTCCTAAATAAAGTCCCCGGGGTAGGTACCTAAAGCATTAGTAAAGAAAGGAATCTAAAGACAAGAAGTCAAAAGCTCTTGTCGCTACAAAATTGGTCAAGGGTAAACCAATTGAACTTGAATTCAAGAAAATTCAAGTACTTGGAATTCTGATTGGTTTTCATTTGAAAACCCTAGTAAAGAAGAATTGATATTCTGTTAAGAGGTTTTCAAGTTCCCAAGGTAAAGCACATGATTGTGAGACGATCATGTGAAGGAATCAAAACCTAGAAAATCTAGTTAGAGGTAATACCTGGAACTTCTAAATTCTCGTAAAAGAATTGAAGAGATAAGGTACTCTATCAAGAGATGTTTAGACTTTAGGATAAGAATCACCCACACATTAATGTGAATATAAAATAGGGTGGTATGGGACACCAGATTTTATACTCAGATTGATATTGGAAAGATGGTATGGGACATCGGACCGTGGGATGATAATTATCTTTTAGTCCTAGTTTGGATTTTGAAGTTAGGTTTCATCCTCAAGGGAATTAAGACTTCAAGAAAAGTTTAATTCGTAAAGGATGAAAGTAGTATCTTACGATACTTCAAGATGACTTCAAGATCAAGGAAATTGAAGATATGAAGTAAGGAACTTCCAAGATCTTCTTAGAACTCTTCAAGCTTAAGTGTTATTGATCAGAAATATTTGATAAATTTATGAAAGAAGTTGGACTTTGACTTTAAGTTGATCTTTTCAACTAAAGATTTAATTGACTAAGTCAAGTATCAAGTTCCTAGTATAACTTGATAAATTCACTCTTCTGACTCAAAGAAATGCACAAGAATTGCATTCACAATTAGGAGTCAAAAAGATTGAATGTGACCTGAACTTAGTCTCAAGTGAAGCATTATTTGAATACCAAACTCATCAACAGAACCTCAGTGGGTCGACACACTGATGTTGGTTACCACACTAGTATCTTGTGGTTGGATGATGTTTTTGATTTTCTTTGAATCTTTTTGAGAATCCAGCTTATTTCTCTTAAAGATAAAGACAATGCTTCAATATCCTATTGAAATAGATCTTTAAAAAGTTGAAGTCCTGAGTCATCTAGTCTTTGACTCATAGCAAGTTTATGTATATTCGAAGTTTGAATTGGTTGTACAGAGTCTTAGTTATTTCTTTTCGCTTTCCAAATCTTTTGGAATTGGCTCAGATATGGTATCTGATTCCTTTTGCAAAAGACCAGGGTTAGCCGGTTAGAATAAAATAACTAACTTGAACATCCTAGATAGATGTTATGTACAAGAACCTTTTCAATCTTCAAAAGATGATAAGTCTAAGTGGACTTATTCATTTGAATTTGCTTCAAGTTATAGCATAAATGTTTTCCTGGAGTCCAGTATACTCTAGAATAGGGAAGTTAGGAATTGCTCATCAGATTGACAATTCCCAAGAACTTTCAGTTAAAAGTCTTTGAGAAAAGTGTCCTAAGTTGGACAATTTTCATTTTGAATTTGAATTGGTGAAGTTAGTATGGTTGATTCCACCGAAATGGTAAACTTTCTCCTACAGTTTACATAGGATTTTTTCAACTCATTGGGACAAAGTAGTCCTCTAGTCGGGTAAAAAAATCAAGTAACTGTTAGATAAAAGTAAACCATTGTACAGACATCTAAAGTTAGATGTATGGGACAACCAAACTTCAAGTTCTCCAAAACAAATTCAAGTGAATCAAGAATTCTCAAAGTCTTGCGAGGGATAAGAATCTCACCTTCATTACTAAGCCCATGCACCAGTTATGCCTAGAAATGGACTAGTAATTTGAATCCACCTAGTTCACATGTTTGTGCCTAGATCGCACATCTAGAAACTGTGAATTAGCCAGGGATGTCATTAGATCCACCCTCATTATTCTTCACTAGTTTGTACTTTGTCCCGTTCATCAAAGTACAAAACCAGATAGTGTTTTGAATCATTTGGGCAGGGATGCCACCACAGAGATGAGACATGTTCTTCCAGTTCTAGAACATGACCATGTTCTTCCAGTTTTAGAACATGAGGCTCGGGGGTTGCCTACAGTATGTATATAGCTCTATTTTTGAGGACGAAAATCTTTTCCAAGGGGGGAAGAATGTAATAAAGTAAGTTGGTGATCTAGGGATCCGATTGGTTCAGACAGATCTGAAATCGGATTCCGTTTGGTCATTCATTTGTGTGGCCAAAGATCTCGAGTCTAGACTTACTGGTAGGTCATTTACTCTTGTAACCAAGTAATCCACTTAGCCTAATGGTTAAGACTCAAGGGTGTGAAGGACGAGGTCTTGGGTTCAATCCCCATGGGGTACATGGGAAGAGTATTTTGCCCAAAGAGCTCTAGAACCTTCTAGAAGCATCCACTGAGACACTTGGTGCACATGTAGTTACATGGCTGACACTTGGATGATTAGCATTCACCTGCCCAAGAAGGCAGTCCCCTAGAGAGAGCTATATATAGATGCATTTGGTTGGGAGGAGAGTAATCTCTCTAGCATGTGGTGGTCGTAATCCTTGTTCTCTTGCACATGGCTGGAGAAGTATCCTTCTTATCGAGTTGCAACATCCAAATGTACATGTCTAATACAATCACAAATTTTTTGGTGTAATCTTAAAATAGTTGTTGGTATCACTAGACCTTTTGTGGAACTTTTACAAATGGTTGATACTGATAAATTTGTGATTGGAAAAGTTTATTGGATTATGCGAGAAGGTATTCAAAAAGTAAAATACTTTAATCAATTTTCATTACGAGAGAAAACATAGATTGTATTATTAGCAGAGAAGAGATGGATGCAAATGCATACTCATTTCCATGGAACAACATTCGTTTTGGATCCAACATTTCAACTCAATGGTCAAGCATCAAACAAATAAGTCATGGAAAACTTCAAAACCACATGTCAGTTATTACTTCTAGGTACAGATGGTCGACATGCATTCCACCAAAGAGTAGTGTATGTAAATCGGGAAGGATCTTTTGGAGATCTACGACACATTGAAGTAATTCAAAAGCATCCGCCTCCTATTTGGTGGAAAGAGTATGAAGGTGAAGCAGTGGAGTTGCAACATATATCTATGAGAGTGCTTTTAGTAGCAGCTTCAAGTGGTAGTTGTGAACGTAATTGGAGTGCCTATGATTTTCTTCATTCAAAACAAAGAAATTGCTTAAGTGTATCATGTGTTAATGATTTGGTATATGTGTTTTGTAATATGCATTTCTTATATTCAAAATGAATAAAATGATGTACTATGAATACTATGATTATATTCAATTGCAAAATCGAATACAAGTCATGTCTTTGATTACAAAAAAAGCTTGCTTATTAACTCACTGACAGTAAACCGATCAAAAGATGATGATGCCTCTGAGAGTCCTCCATATTTTCTCTCGTAAGCATCCACAAAAATTTGTAATTTTTTCACTTGATTTTCTAGCTCATCAATCCTCTTTTGTTGATCATCTATTGTTCTTCGTAATGCAGGAATTTTTAATCTTTCATTGTATAATTCTTCCCCTTGTGATGACAAATCATGTATAAGATTATGTTCTTCAAGTAGCAAAATGTAGGGCCGCTTTTGAGGAAAAGGGCCTTCGTTTCCTTGATTACAAAATTTGCTCGATTTTGAGGACGACCAAAATCGATACCTGCATTCTTCGGACGATCATCCCAATCTACATGTCGATCAAGAATATCTTGTAAAAAAACCTTTTGAATGAAATATAATGCTATTTGATTATTATTTGGTAATGATCTCTCAACTTGCACAAAGCGTTGAAGTAGCGTTTCTGCTAATCCTTTATGTTGTAAGTCTGAGAGGTTTAAGGGTGTTGTTTCTTTTGCCCTTCCTGTAACTCGAAAGAGAACATCACGAACAAAATAATTTGGGCATAGCTGTTTTAATTCTTTCATTGATAATGCTTCTCCTTCTAATCGCTCTGGCTCTAAATCTTGATGGAATAAAAATGCTAATCTTGATTGTGCAAATTGAGCATTCTGCTCAGATAAAATCCATTGAGATTCAATATGATCAAGATCATCATTCACATCTGGCATTCTTGCCATGTTTTACTTCTGCAAAATAAAAACACTAATTTTATCTCAAGAGAATTCATAACATTTAATCTATATAACTCAAACGAATCCACTTCATTTCATCCATTCAACTCAAATGTAAACACTTCATTTACTCCACATAATTCAAACAAATCCACATTAATTAACCCATATATTATAAATTACACTTTATTTCATCCACTTAACTCAAATGATACCACAACATTTCCACTTAATACCAATGATTACACTTCATTTCATCCACTTAATTCAAATGTAAACACTTTGTTTATTCCACATAATTCAAATGAATCCACAAGATTCAATTCATGTTGATATATTTAGGTAGTGATGTGTGTGAACACACTAGGACTACCGGGGCACTTTTTTCCCTCTTTAGAATTTTCTTTTCCCTCGGCTTGTATATATGCCTATTGCCCTAATAGGCTACTTATCTTTGTACATTCTCTAGTAATACATTCAGTATTGTGTGTTGGTGCTCCAAGCTTCTTCTTCTTCCTTGTGTTGTTTGCGTGCTTCCGCAGACATCTATCTCCAACAATTGGTATCAGAGCAGGTCATCACTTCATCTAGGGCGCCGTCGACACTCCTCCATTTGCAGTCTCAGATTCGCATGAAATTTGGTGAGCATACTCAAGGTGTTTCAGAGATCAAAACAGCTTTGCTGTGTGGTGCCGAAATCGCGATCTAAGCTCGTTTTGGCCTCCGAACGCATTATCGCAGCGCTTGTGCAAGCTATTTTGTCTTTTTGTGCCAAAGGTATATACCAGTTTCTGTTCGCCACTATAAGCATCTCGAAGTCTGCTACAAGTCTAGCAGAATTTGTCTGGGCAATTCTGTTCAACTTTTTGAGATACAGTCAATTTTTTGCATCAAGGTATTTTAGTCATCAGCCATGGCTGAAAGCAGTGATGTATTCCATATATTGGCTGTTGAGGATAAGTTGGATGGTACCAACTAACCATTATGGGCTTATATGATGCGACATGTATTGGTTGCAAAAGGATTGTGGAACATTGTGCAGGGTGTTGAAAGACGTCCTGTTACACCTGTAACAAGTACTGCAAATACAGGTGCTGGAGCTGATGAAGATGGTGTCGAAGATGATATTGTGCAGATTCCTATTCGTGCTGCTATTTCTGTTGCACCTATTGTAGAGCAGATTCGTTGGGATGGCAGAGATGCCCAGGCACATGCATTGATAGCCTTGTCTATCAAACGTGCCATTATTCCTCATATTCACTCTTGCGGAACAGCTAAGGATGCTTGGGATACACTTACCACATTGTACCAAGCTAGGAATGAGGCTCGTGTTGCTTACCTCTGAAAACAGTTGGAGAGTGAGCACATGAATGAAGGTGATTCTATGGACAGTTTCCTAACAAAGATCAAAGACCTGAAGGAACAATTGATTTCTGCTGATGAGGTTATACCAGATAGCTCACTTGTGCACACCGTTCTGAATGGTCTTCCTGATTCATATCAGAGTTTTGCTTCTACTCTTCGGTTAATGATGAAAGGCAATCCAAATGCCTTGTCATTTGAGGAGTTAGTCTTTGTTCTGTTGCAGGAAGATCAGTCCAGGCAAAACACATCCATTATGCGAGTTGCAGATCAAGCTTTCCTGGCTAGTCAGAAGGGCAAAGGAAAATGGAGCTCTTCAACTAGTAAGCAGAAATCTGCTAATTCTGCATATTCAAAGAAGGAAGATAAAGATGAGAAGAAATCAGAAAAGCAGAAATTATTTTGTAAGTACTGTAAAGGGAATGATCATATCATAAAGAACTGTTCAAAACTGGCTGCTAAAGAGGCAAAGAAGAAAGAGGCTGGAATGGTTGTTGCAGAGGCCTCTACACCAAAAATAGAGTCTGCAAATCTTGTGCAGGAAGAAGAATGGGCGTTTACTACTGTCTGCAGTTTTGACCCATCTTCTCATGATCAATGCATGTCTGCAGTAGACTCGGATGTTTGGTACTTTGACAGTGGGGCGACCAAACATATTACCTCGCAGCACAGTTTCTTCTCTTCACTCGAGCCTGCCCCTACAGGGAATACTGTTACATGCGCCAACAACTCCTCTTATCGTGTTATGGGAGTTGGTAAGATCATTTTGACTACTGCTGATGGTAGTTCTTTCACTTTGTCAGATGCTTTATTTGTGCCAAGGATCAAGAAGAATCTGTTATCAGTTTCTGCATTAGCCAAGATTGGCTTGGTTGTGAAATTTGTTGATGACAGATGTACAATTCATGATCTTTCAAATGACGATGTTATTATTGCTTCTGGCATTTTATGTCGTGGGCTATATAAGCTCATAGACTATGAAAGATCTGAAAATGATTTGGCATGTGCAGTAAATGATTCTCAGGCTATGTCAGATGCAAAGCTTTGGCATGCACGCTTTGGTCATCTAAATTTTGCTAGTTTGCTACGCCTGCAGAAATTTGAAATGGTGTCCTCATTGCCCAAACTTGAGGCACCTCGAAAACATGTTTGTAAAGGCTGTATTTTGGGAAAAATGCAGCGTTCATCCTTTCCAAAAGATGGTTGAGTTCGGGCTACTCAGAAATTGCAGCTTGTACATAGTGATGTTTATGGTCCTATGCAGACACCTTCTTTTGGAAATTACCTTTACTTCATGACTTTCATTGATGATTTTTCCAGGCATGCATGGGTATATCCACTCAAAGCAAAGTCCGAAGTGTTCATGTGCTTTAAACAATTTTTGGTTTTGGCTAAAAATATGTCTACATGTAAAATGGGCACCCTCCGTTCTAATCGAGGGGGGGAATATATGTCTTTTGATTTTAATGCATTTCTGGCTGAACGTGGGATAAAACACCAGTGTACAATGCCGTATACACTTCAACAAAATGGAGTTGCTGAACGAAAGAAAAGGTCGCTCATGGAGATGGCGAGGTGCATGGTCAAAAGTCAGGCTTTACCACATAGTTTCTGGCTTGAGGCTGTCATGTGTGCAGCATATGTACTGAACAGGTGTCCCACTAAAGCGCTGCAATCTATCACTCCATATGAGGCTTGGCATGGCCGCAAGCCATTTGTTGCTCATCTGCATGTTTTTGGGTGTTTGGCATATGCACTAGTGCCTGAACAACATCGCAAAAAATTGGATGATAAAGCAGTAAAATGTATTTTTGTTGGGTACAATTCTGAAAGTAAAGGCTATTGTCAGTATCATCCACAGACTAAATGCATTCTGGTTAGCCGTGATGTTGTATTTGTGGAAGATGTTATTCAGCCATTGCTTTCATGTACTAAGGAGACATCTATTAGCTCCAAAGACATGTATGATACTTTGATGCCTCTTTTTACAGGTGGACAGTCTAGTGCTCGTCCTAATGAGGCAACTTCTCAGCCTTTGCAGCTTTCATATGATGATGCAGATCATTCCATTTCTGATGCAGATTTACATGACGCACTTGTTGTTGAGAGAGCTGATATTGAGCAAGCAAAAACTATGCCAAAATGGCTGGTGCAGACTTTCCGTGACAGCAAATTAGATGCACCTTTGTCATATCGTACTCGTTCAGGCTCTCATAGTGCCTCCTTTGCATCAGATTGCTATGCTATGGTTGCGTCTAGTCTCTGTGATGAGAATGAGCCTGTTTCTTTTGATGAAGCACAGAATTCAGAAAATTGGATGGCGGCTATGCAATTTGAATATGATGCTATAATGAAGAATGGTACATGGTCTTTATGTGACTTGCCCCCTGGCAAGAAGGCCATTGGCACTAAGTGGATGTACAAGCTGAAGCATAAACCTGATGGTACAGTTGACAGGTATAAGGCTAGGCTTGTTGCAAAGGGTTATGCGCAGGAAAGAGGCATTGATTTTGATGAGACCTTTGCACCTACATGCCGTATGACTACTGTTCGGAGCATTTGTGCACTTGCAGCCCATCATGGTTGGAATGTACATCAGTTGGACATTAAAACAACATTTCTGAATGGTGACTTGCATGAAGAAGTGTATGTTTTTCAGCCCCATGGCTTTGTGCAGAAAGGGCATGAAAACCAGGTGTGCAGGTTAAAGAAGGCATTATATGGTTTAAAGCAAGCACCACGTGCTTGGTATGAGAAGATACATGCCTATCTGATTGCACATGGTTTTGAGAACAGTCCAACTGAAAGCACCTTATATGTTAAGTGTGCTAATGATGTGCTTCTGATCATTGTTGTCTATGTTGACGACATGCTGCTCACTAGTTCTATTGAGAAGCATATTGCTGATTTCAAGGCTGATTTGCATGCCTCATTTGAGATGTTTGATTTGGGGCATTTGCATCACTATTTGGGCATTCAGTTTATGCAAGTTGATGGTGGAATGGCTTTGTGTCAAACGAAATATATTGACACGTTATTGCCGCGTTTTGGCCTTGAAGACTGTAAGCCTATTGCCACTCCTATGGAGACAAGTTTACGATTGAGTCTTCATGATGTTGGAGATGCATTTGATGATGTTCTCTATCAGTAGGATGTTGGATGCTTGATTTACTTATGCATTACTCAGCCAGATATTCAGTTTGTTGTCTCACAGATGAGCAGGTTTATGCATTGCCTAGGAGTCATGCATTGGAAGGCGGTTAAGCGCATCTTTCGCTACTTGAGTGGCTCGACTACTTGGGTTGTTTTATCCCAAGGGGGGA
>CM035428.1:73727227-73729727 GCA_020310875.1 Ceratopteris richardii | reverse complement strand
AAATACAAACCATGATGTTGAGTACCCTTGAGGTATTTTAATATCCTTTTGGCAGCCTCCAAGTGAGGTGCCCTAGGCTTGTGCATAAACTGACTTAGCACACTAACTCCATATGCAATATCTATCTTTGTCAAGGTAGCATAGTTCAAGCTTCCCACTATGCTTTGGTAACCTGTAATATCATCAATTTCATCACCTTCATGGGCACTTAGTTTTAGGTTTACCTCCATTGGAGTACTTGCAACTTTGGCATCCTGCAAACGAAAATTCTTCAACATATCCTGTATGTATTTTTTCTGAGTAATATAGATTCCATAGTTAGTATAGACTAACTCAAGTCCAAGAAAATACTTTAGTAAACCAAGATCACTGATCTTGAAATCCTTCATCATCTCATTCTTGATTTGTCTGATTCCATTGACATCATTACCTGTAAGTATGATATCATCAACATATACACATAGGTATATTACCTCTGAATTACTTCTCTTGATGAATAGAGAAGTATCTGCCTTGGTCATGACAAAAACTTGGTCTTGAAGGTATGTGGTCAACGTGTGATTCCATGCCCTAGGTGCCTCCTTTAATCCATAAAGAGCTTTATTCAATTTGCACACATATGTTAACTTGTTAGGATCCTCATAGCTAGGAGGTTGTGACATATATACATCCTCTGAAATCCATCCAATAAGAAATGCATTTTTTACATCCAATTGATACATGTTCCAATTTTTAGATGCAGCCACACTTACCAACACCCTGATGGTTGGCATCTTGGCCACAGGTGAGAATGTTTCTTCATAATCAATGCCTTGGGTTTGTGCAAAACCCTTGGCCACCAATCTGGCTTTGTACCTGCTAATTGACCCATCAGAATTTCTTTTGATTTTATAGATCCATCTAGATCCAATTACCTTCATAACTTCTTTCTTTGGTACTAGTTCCCATGTGTCACTTTCTTTGAGTGCTTCAATCTCCTCATCCATAGCTTCTTTCCATTCTGTCTTGGTCTTTGCTTCTTCATATGATCCTAGTTCTTCAATTGACAAGTCTTTGGCAAGATAAATAGAATGTTCAGTGACATGAGAGGTGTCATACCCATATCTGATAGGTTTTTTGCTCTCCCTTTGTGATCTTCTGATTGATTGATTTGAAGATTCAGGTATGTCTTCAAGTTTCTTCATCTTGAGTTTGCCTTTGGACTTCCATGCCTTAAATTCTTCAAGATTGATAATATCTTCATCATCTGAATTGGTGTCTTCACTCTGAGTAGGTTCCTAAGAATCATTTTCATCAAAGATAACATCTCTACTAACCATGAATCCCTTATTTGAAGGGTTGTAGAACCTGTACCCTTTCTAATTTAGATCATATCCAATAAAGATACACTTCTTAGCCTTAGGGTCTAGCTTACCTCATATTTGAGAAGGAATGTGTACATATGCTACACATCCAAATATCCTGCAATGATCAAGTGAGGGTCTCTTACCATGCCATGCTTCATAAGGGGTCATCCCATCAAGATATTTAGATGGCAACTTGTTTATGAGATAAGTGGCAGTAGATACACTCTTTGCCCATAAATATTTAGGTAACTTTTTCTCATTCAACATTGACCTAGTTGTTTCAACAATCAATCTATTTCTTCTCTCAGCTACCCCATTCTGTTCAGGAGTATACCTTGTGGTGATTTCTCTCTTGATTCCTCTATCCTACAAGAATGCTTAAAACTCATTTGAGAAGTACTCACCTCCTCCATCTGACCTTAGCCTCTTTAGATTCTTCCCTGTCTAATTCTCAACAAGTGCAAGATACTTTTTAAAACAGTTTAACACTTCATCTTTGTGCTTCATGAAGTACAATACAGTCCATCTGCTATAATCATCAATAAAAGATACATAGTACCTTGATCCTGAGATTGAAGGGTCTTTGCTTGGTCCCCATACATCTGTATGGACAAGTTCTAGGTAGTCCTCATGCATGTAGCCTTTCCTTGAGAAAGGTAACCTGTGAGACTTCCCAAACTCACAAGCACCACATTTATAAATCATGTGTTGCTTGGGTACATTAGGTATCCCAAGCACACATTGATCCCTGCATATTCGTTTCAAGGTTCTTTCTCCTACATGTCCTAATCTTGTATGCCAAATCTCAAGCTTTGAAAGTGTTTGATCTTTATAATTGTAAAGTGCAATATTCTTTGTATCTTCTAGGTCAAAAGTAAAAAGTCTACCTGTCTTTTCTCCTTTAGCAATTCTCTTGAACCCATGCCTTGGATCCTCCACAACTGCTCCAAATTGGTTGAATCTGACTTGCAAACCTTTTTCCACAATCTGTCCAACACTCATCAAGTTTTTTGTAATGGTTGGTACATATAGTACCCTACTCAACAAGTTTTGATTTCCATCACAAGTCTTAACATTTCCAATTTTGACTACTAAGTGCTTGGTGTCATCACCTGTTTGTACTTGATGCTTACCTCTTGGTTCTTCAAGGTCAG
>CM035428.1:73682227-73694727 GCA_020310875.1 Ceratopteris richardii | reverse complement strand
TTTTTGGCACTATGTAAGACTAGAGGCCTAATGGGTAGGGAGGATGCTTTTTTGATTCTCTTCCCTGCCACATTAGAGGGATTAGCTGATAAGTGGTTCAGCTAGTTTGCTGAAAACCATTTTACCACTTGGGATGTGATGAAAGATGCTTTTAAAAATCAGTTCCAGCATGGCAACACTGCGGAAATTATCATAGAAGAGCTAGAAAATTTAAGATTAGGTCCAGGAGAAAAGTTCCCGGAGTTTGTGACTCAGGCCAAAGCACTAATGGCTAAATTGCCAGATCCACCCCACGATTTTTTTGTCAAGAAATGGTTGGCTAAACCCCTACCAGTGGCCACTCAATGCAAAATAAAGGAATTAGTGCTACCTACAGCCTCCATAGAGGAGTTCATCAGCACAGCCACACGCTTGGAGCAGATCAGGTACCAGTATGGAGCAACCTCTTCCCAACCAACATATGGTACAGAAATGGAGGATCCAGTGATACAGCTAAGGAAAGAGCTGGAGGGCTTAAAGAGAAATAAGCCCTACAAAGAGGAAGAGAATGTTGTTGCTCAGTTGAGAAGAGAGATTGAAGCACTAAAGCTCCAAAAGGAGGAGGAGGCCCAGGCAGAGGAATTGGCTCAGCTGCGACAAGAGTTGCAAGAGCTCAAAGGAGGTGGCATCAAGAGTGGACTTTGGTGTTCCATGTGCAGCAAACAAGGGCATATAGTAAGTGAGTGTCCTCTGTTAAGTGTAACTTGCCAATTATGCAGGAAGGTTGGTGTTGGGGGATTCTTTGACAAGAAGGAGTTTGAGGGTTTGTAGGAGAAAATGAAAAGACCAAAAGAGAAAATACACCTTGGAAGTTTCTGCCGCTTGATTACAGTAAGAAAAGTACAATGTTTGAAATACAAGATACACCAATACCTCTGTGCACAAACCCACAGAGTGCCCAATTACAAAATATCCAATATCCCAATGTCCTTTTGCTGCCGACCTCCTCTGCAACAGACCTCCACCTGCTTCAAGCTTCTCCTTGTGCACACCTTGCACCAAGCTTCCACAAAGGGGGAGGAGTGAATACCTGCTGTCGGCAAGCGTGCACTGCCAAAGGACCTTGAGATACTTGGGGGGACTATAGCTTAGCACTTCTCTGCACCAAAATCCTTGGTCACTCTCTATGCACCTTGCACTTCCACTTCTGTGCGACGTACTCTGGTGTCCCTTGCACTTCCCTCTCTTGCTCCACTTAGCCTATGCTCTCTTGCTTACTCCCACCTTGGTCCAAGAATGGTTCTTCCTTGATTTTAGTGTGTCGATCACGTACGTTCCTAACTGCAAGTGAATCTTGGTGCTCACTTTGATGTTCCAAGATTGCTCTCCCAAGTGGCAGCCAACTACTCACTGTTTTGTCCTGTAGTGACTTTAGTCTAAAACCAAAAATTTTAATGGGGGGCCATACTTTCACCTGTGCGTACACTTTGCCGCTTCACATGCCTTCACATTTCCTTTTAATTCTTCACTTTTGCACATAAGGGGGGTTCACCTGAACCTTCCAAAACACTTTAAAACACACTTTGAACCTTAGGGAAATTAGAGAAAGTACCTCTGCAACCTGCAACCCATTTTCTCCAATTTACCCTTTGTGGACAATTCCTTGTGCACTACCTGTGCACTTTGACACCTGCACTTACGCACTTTGACTTTGCACCTATTGACTTTGACTTTGACCAGTTGACTTTGACCAGTTGACTTTGACTGCAGTTGACTTTGACCAACATGACTTTTATGGGCTCAACAGTTGCCCACCACCTAATGTGCTCTCCGTCCCGGAGAGCTACAACCAAAACTTTGAACATAGAGCACACCATGAGAATAGAGCTGCAACAACTTGAAGAGAACATCTGAGAACATCCACCAGAACAAGCACCAGAAAAGAACAAGAAGTGGGATTTTGTTATGGAAAAGCAAAAGAGGGGCAATGGGAGGTTAGAATGGAATGGGAAGGGAGGGCTGAGGGTATGAAGATGGATGGGGCCGGGAGGGTGAAGGATGTGGCTGGGTAGATTGGTAAAGGGAGGGGTTGGAAGTAGGAATC
This sequence comes from Ceratopteris richardii, assembly GCA_020310875.1. Lineage (NCBI taxonomy): Eukaryota > Viridiplantae > Streptophyta > Polypodiopsida > Polypodiales > Pteridaceae > Ceratopteris > Ceratopteris richardii. The sequence goes on along the minus strand of CM035428.1, from coordinate 73,692,644 downwards.
AGGGCCTGGGGGGGCTAAAATGATCAAACTGGAGGGGTACAGAGGGTATAGATGGAATATTATGAAACATAAGGAAAGATAAGGTGAGAATAGACCATGTGGACAATGCGGGTAAATAAAAACATGTGATAATAGTGCAAATAGTGAGGGTTTTGACCAAAACTCAGAGAAAATGTGGGAATTTGGAAAACTAAAGCCAAAAACTGAGTTCAGAGGTGCCAAAAAACATGAAAATGACTCCTTTTTTGTAAAAAACGGCCAACCGAGGTACAATCCAGAGCCAAAAGCTTTTAGCCATGAAAATGAAAAAAAATAAAATAATAAAAATAATAATAAAAATAAATAAATAAAAAATGTTTTTTTTTTTTTTTTTTTTTTTTTTAATTTTTACGAACGCCCACGAAAAATATCAATAAAATAAATAAAGAAAAAAAATAAAATAAAATAATTTAAAAAAAATAAGAAAATTAATAAAATAATTTAAAAAAATAAGAAAATTAATTTTTTTTTTTTTTTTTTTTTTTTTAATACGAAAATAAACAAAATGAAATAAATAAATAAATAAAAAAACAAAAAGAAAAAATTTGAAAAGAAAAAAAAAAGAAAATGGGGGGAAGGGGGGGGGAGGGGGGGGGGGGGGGGGGAGGGGCTGTCAGAATGGGGGGGGGGGGGGGGGGGGGGGGCGCTGGCAGAATGGGGGGGGGGGGCTGTCAGAATGGGGGGGGGGGGGGGGGGGGCCGGGGGGGGGGGGAGGGGGGGGGGGAGGGAGGGGGGGGGGGGGGGGAGGGGAGGGGGAGGGGGGGGGGGGGGGGGAGGGGGGGGGGGGGGGGAGGGGGGGGGGGCGCTGGCAGAATGGGGGGGCGGGGGGGGGGGGGGGGGAGGGGGGGGGGGAGGGAGGGGGGGGCGAGGGGGGGGGGGGGGGGGGGCGCGCTGGCAGAATGGGGGGGGCGGCTGTCAGAATGGGGGGGGGGGGGGGGGGGGGGAGGGGGGGGGGGGGGGGGCTGTCAGAATGGGGGGGGGGGGGGGGGAGGGGGGGGGGGAGGGGGGGGGGGGGGGGGGGCGAGGGGGGGGGGGGGGGGGGGGCGGGCGGGCGGGCGGGCGGGGGGGGCGGGTGGGGGGGGGGAGGGGGGGGAGGGGGGGGGGGAAGGGGGGAGGGGGGGGGGGGGGGAGGGGGGGGGAAAGGGGGGGGGGGGGGAAAGGGGGGGGGGGGGGGGAAAGGGGGGGGGGGGAGGGGGGGGGGGGAGGGGGGGGGGGGAAGGGGGGGGGGAGGGGGGGGGGAGGGGGGGGGGAGGGGGGGGGGGGGGGGAGGGGGGGGAGGGGGGGGGGGAGGGGGGGGGGGGAGGGGGGGGGGGGGGGGTGGGGGAGGGGGGGGGGGGGGGGGGGAAAGGGGGGGGGGGGAGGGGGGGGGAGGGGGGGGGGGGGGAAGGGGGGGAGGGGGGGGGGAGGGGGGAGGGGGGGGGGGGGGGGGGGATTTTTTTTTTTTTTTTTTTTTTTTTTTTTTTTTTTTTTTTTTTGGAACCCCCAAATTCCCTAGGGGGCTTTTTTTTTTTTTTTTTTTTTTTATTATTATTATTATAATTTTTAAATAGCCCAATTTAGAGAAAAATCAAGGAAAAATCTGAAAAAAATGCCAAAAATTGGCCAAAAAATTCTAAAAAAATTCTGAAAAATTTCTGATGAAATTTTCTACATGTTGAGCCTAAAATCCTTCATCAAACCACAGAGACCCTCCATTTATTCCTCAAATTGGGCAATAAAAGACATCGGAAAGGGATAAAATTTGCTAGAAAATGCTAAAATTGCTAGAAAATTTCCAAAAAAAGAGCTTGCTTGGCCGTGGTTTTGAAATATCTTCTAGGTTTCCTAAAAACACCAATAACAAAGATGAAATTGATAAGGAAAACTACTAAAACTTAGCAAAATATGATGAGAAAGTTATGTACAACCTGGACATATCAGTTCCAGGTGATCCATACGTCATTAAGTGTGTTGATGATAGGCCTTCAACCTTGAAATGTTGACCAGTGGCAAGGCCTCTCCTTTCAGCGTCTCTAACTCCACTGCACCCAAGTTTAGCATTGTTTTGACTCTATAAGGTCCTTCCCAATTTGGAAGCCATTTTCCTCTCAGTTGTGTATGAAGGTTAGGTCTATGGAGAAGAACCAACATGCCTGCTTCAATGTTGTTGTTCCACAGGTGTCGATCATGTGCCTCTTTCCTCTTCATCTGAGTCTCGATCAATTGTTTTGTTGCTAGGAGACGAATCTCCTCCACTTTATGTAGTGCCCCTATTCTCTGAGAGACATCACAGTCTTTTTTGCCCTGCATGTATGCTATCTTAGGTGAGCCATGAAAAAATTCAAAGGGCTCAATGGGCAATATTCCATAAACCAGTTGAAATGGAGAATATCCTGTGGCCTCTTTGTAAGCTAATCTGTATGCCCATAGGGTACCTTGATAAGCAATGCCCCAGGAAGTGGGTTGTAACATACATTCCTTCCTTAACATTGAGATCAAACTTTATTTGTCGATTCAGCTGTCCATTGGCTCTTGGATAGTAAGCACAAGAAGGTCCTATGTAGAATTCTATACCTGTTAAAAAATTCCTGCAGGACCTTATTGACAAAATGTGTACCTTGATCTGTACAAATTTCAAATGGGCATCCAAACCTGCAAATGATGTTACTATAAATGAAATCGGCAACAGTTTGGGCAGTGCAGTCGGGGGAAGCAATAGCTTCAGCCCACTTGGTCGCATAATCGGTAGCTATCAAGAGATATTTCTCTCTTTTTGGAATTGTCGGAGGATAGATGGGCCCTACAAAATCCAGCCCCCACTTTTCAAATGGTTGCCAGGAAGTGGAAACAATCAAGGGGTTATGTCTCTGCGTTGTGGGCTTAGGTCCACACCTCTGGCAAACGTCACATGCCTTTCCCCATTCATCTGCATCCTTAAATAGTGTAGGCCACCATAGACCAGCATCTAATATCCTCTGACTCATAATATGCCCTGGAAGGTGCCCACCACCTGGTCCTTCATGTGCAGAGTGAAGGACTTTCCTCACTTCTTCTTTCTCCAAGCACTTCCTAAGTCTGTCATCCTTTCCCTGTCTATATAATTTATCTTCAAGGAAGGTGTATGGTCTGCTCTTGAGTAGCAATCTCTTCCTTTGCACAGCACTAGCCTTTTCTGGATACGTCCCTGTTTTAATGAAATTCTTGATATCATAATACCAACCTTGGGCCTGGACAGCAAACAGATGAGCATCTGGAAAATCATCATTGATTCCACTAACTTGCTCCATCATGTTGATTCTGGAAAGGTGATCCGCCATAACATTCTCTTTACCTGGTCTGTGGACCACAGAAAAATCGAACTCTTGGAATAACAATAACCACCTCCATATTCTACCAGTGGCTTGTGGTTTGTTGAGCAAGTACTTGAGAGGTTGGTGGTCAGTTATAATAACGAATTCTACTCCCAACAAATAATGACGAAATTTTTGGACCGCAAAAACCATTGCTAAGGCTTCCCGTTCAGTGGTGCTGTAATTCCTTTCAGCCTTAGTCAAAATTCTACTAGCATACTGAATTGGTCTGTCCATCTTAAATTCTTCACTAGGTTGTGTCAAAACTGCCCCCACTGCATAGGCACTGGCATCTACATGTATATGAAAGATTCTTGACCATTCAGGTGTGATCAAAATAGGAGCAGACACTAACCTGGACCGCAATGTTTGATATGCTTTTTCTTCCTCTTCTTCCCATTTAAAAGGTACTTCCTTACCTGTAAGTCTAGCCAGAGGTCTGGCTATCTCTGCATACATTTTTAATAAACCTTCTATGGTATCCAGTATGCCCCAAAAACTCTGGATCTCTTTAGGGGATTTAGGTTTAGGCAACTTTAAGATAGAAATGATTTTGTCAGGATCCGGGGCCATACCTTTAGCTGACACCACATGTCCTAAGAGAGTTCCTTCTGTCACAAGAAAATGACATTTGTTTGGATTGAGCTTTAACTTAGTTTCTCTGCATCTTTTGAAAACATTATGCAGCTGCCTGAGATGGTGGTCCAAAACAATCTAGAGGAGTTTCTTTGTGAGATCCTGAAAACGAAGAGAAGTCATCCATGAAGATTCTAAGTGATTCCAGCAATAGGGGGCCAAAGATGAGATTGACCGTTCTGTTAAAGGTGGCTGGGGCATTTCTGAGCCCAAATGGCATTTTTACATACACATATGTTCCCCAAGGTGTGATAAAAGCAGTCTTTTCTCGATCCTCTGGGTGTATTGATATTTGATTATAGCCACTGAATCCATCCATAAAGCTATATAAGGCATGCCCAGCTACTTCTTCAATGACTTGTTCTGCAAAAGGCATTGGGAAACCATCTGGAATGGTCACCTTATTGAGTGCTCTAAAATCAACACAAATTCTGATTTTATGAGTATTCTTCTTTGGTACTATAACCATAGGGGAGAGCCACTCTGAGTGTTCTACAGGAATGATGATTCCTGCATCCTCCATCTTCTGGATTTCCACATAGACAGCTTCAGCATATTTTGGGTTAAGTCTATAACTCTTCCCTCTTATAGGTTTTGCTCCATCAACCAGAGGGATTCTATGCTCTCCATAAGTTGCAGGCACTCCTTCTAAGTCTTTATAATGCCAAGCAAAAACATCTATATATTTGGTCAAGAATGATTTTACCTTTTCAAGGAGCCCTGGGTGGCTCCACAACCAAGTGGCCACCAAAACGGGGCCGATCATTGTCTTGATTGCCTAATTGTATTTCTTGGACAGGATTTCTCTCTACCAGAGTATCCTCCTTCTCCTCTCCTTCCTTGTCTTTGTCTTCTAGCTTTTCTTGCATTGCTTCATAAGCAGGGGTGTTTTGGATTTCAATCTGTTCTTCCTTATCCTGCATCCAACCTGCAGGTATTTCTTGAATTGGAAAAGAACACTCTTCACTAGAATCTTTTACCTTGCCTTTATCTTTATTAACTTCATTTTCTGTAGTAGTCATATCCTCCTCAAAAATGCATTTGAGGGTTGTCTTCCTGCCCCTTCTGTGGTTTGTAATGGGCTCTCCCAATCCATCAACCTGGACTTTTTCCTTATCTTCATCATAACCTTCAATTGTACAACAATTATTAAGAAAAATTCCAAAACAAGAGGAAGAGTTGCCTGCTTGGAGCCAATTTAGAATATCCTCTTCTTCCTCAAATCTATTTGGGGTTGATCCTCCAATTCTGTTTCCATGCAAATGCCAACTGCTTGCATCATGCTAGTGTTTCCTTGATTATCTGGGCCCCTCTTCTAAATGAATCTGTGTCAGCTCCTGCCCTTTCTTTTGTACCCACATAGTATCCTTGCCCCAATCATGAATGACACTTGCGTGCCTCAGCCATGGTCGTCCAATTAAGAGAGGAAATCCTCCTTCAACCTGGGGTAATCTTAAAACCACAAAATCCAGGATGAATAAATTACCTTGTACTTCAAGTGGAACTTTTGGGATTACTCCCAAGGGCCTTACTTTGCTCTGATCTGCCAAAGTGACAGTGAAATTTGCAGGCCTTGAAGGGTGGAGTCCAATTCTTTTCATTGTATGTTCAGGCATCAAGTTAATGCCAGAACCACCATCCACAATAACTCCTTTAAATTTCATGACCCTTGATAGCTACTGTCAGCCGAGGACTTTTATAATCTGTAAGGGGTGCTTCCCTTACAATTTTTCCTTCATGTACAACAGCAGTCGTTGCCACCAAACTTGTAGTGGAAGCGTCATCAATTATCTGCAAGAGTTCTGACCTGAACTTCCCATCCATCTTTATTAAATCAAAAATACTAACCTCCTTTTTCATGGATTTGAGCAGTCTGGAGGCTTCTGATTCCTTAAGAGCTTGGGCTCCATTTGACTTATCCAACTCCTCATGAGCCCTGCTGAATGCATGTCCAATGGCATTACTGGTACCTGTGCAATTTTCCTTTTGCCTTGTGTCTGCACTTGTGGTGGCTAGGTCTTCAGACACACCTTCGTCTCTGTTTAATCCATTAATCAATGATTCTTGACCCATGTCCACTGGAGCCTTCCCCTTGCTTCTTGTCTGCACAGTAAAAGAGTCAATTTCTTCTAACTGCACCACCCTGGTAGATGGTGATGGCACCTTAACTTGATTTGCCATTTCTTCTTCCTTCACAGAAATCATTTGGATATGGGGCCCTGATGAAGAGGCTTGATTCTTAGGACAACCATATGTATAATGGTCTCTGGCCTCAGGGCAGTTCCTGCAAGGGGGTGCATTCTCTGGTAGGGTGCACCTACTTTGGTAGTGCCCACATTCTCCGCACCTAAAACAGATTATTGGCCTCCTAGGCCCATTTCCAAAATTATTCCTCTGTCTAGGGTTATAGTTGTTACCTTGATTTTGTGCAGCCATCACATTTGTGGTTGTTGGGGGTCCTCCTTGGGTCCAGTATGTCGTTGCAGGCATTCCTCTTGATTGGCATTCATGGGCCTCATGGCCAACCTTCCTGCATAATTGGCAAGTTACACTTAACAGAGGGCACTCACTTACTATATGCCCTTGTTTGCTGCACATGGAACACCAAAGACCACTCTTGATGCCTCCTCCTTTGAGCTCCTGCAACTCCTGTCGCAGCTGAGCTAATTCCTCTGCCTGGGCTTCCTCTTCCTTTTGGAGCTTGAGTGCTTCAATCTCCCTTCTCAATTGAGCCACAGCAGTCTCCTCCTCTTTGTAGGGCTTATTTCTCTTTAAGCCCTCCAACTCCCTCCTCAGCTGGGTCACTGGATCCTCCATGTCTGTACCATATGTTGGTGGTGAAGAAGTTGTCCCATATTGGTGCCTTATTTGCTCCAGTCTTGTAGCCGTGGTGATGAACTCCTCTATGGAGGCTGTAGGTAATACTAATTCCTTTATTTTGCATTGAGTGGCTACTGGTAGGGCTTGGCTAACCATTTCTTGACAAAAAATCATGGGGTGGATCTGGTAGTTTGGCCATTAGTGCTTTGGCTCTGGTCACAAATTCTGGGAACTTTTCTTCTGGACCCAATCTCAAGTTCTCTAGCTCTTCTATGATAATCTCTGCTGTGTTCCCCTGCTGGAATTGATTTCTAAAAGCATCCTTCATCAAATCCCAAGTGGTAAAGTGGTTTTCAGCAAACTGGCTGAACCACTTGTCTGCCAGTCCTTCCAATGTGGCTGGGAAGAGTATCAAGAAAGCATCTTCCCTACCCATTAGCCCCCTAGTCTTACATAATGCAAGAAATCGTCGAATGTGCTCATCTGGGTCCTCCTGGGCTAAACCCCTGAAGGAGGGAAATTTTATGTTTAATCTGGAGAGCAAGATTTCTAGGTCCACCTGTCCTGCCATGCTTCCTACCGATGAAGTCGATGAAAGTGGACTCGATGATCTTCTGTTCGTCTTTCTTCTTGTCTGCTTGCACTTGATTCTCAAGGTTTGTGACCGGGTCGCGGTCATGAGCTATTCATAGTCCACTTAAAATGAGACACTTGATAAAAGTATGTACCTTTTGGCCCACTGGAGTAATGTTGTCGACACTGACACTGGAATATTGTCCTCCAATGGCAATATATAGTCTCCTATGCTCAAAGCTCCTTGGAAGTCCCACCGGGCGTGCCAAATTTGTTGGGGGATTCTTTGACAAGAAGGAGTTTGAGGGTTTGTAGGAGAAAATGAAAAGACCAAAAGAGAAAATACACCTTGGAAGTTTCTGCCGCTTGATTACAGTAAGAAAAGTACAATGTTTGAAATACAAGATACACCAATACCTCTGTGCACAAACCCACAGAGTGCCCAATTACAAAATATCCAATATCCCAATGTCCTTTTGCTGCCGACCTCCTCTGCAACAGACCTCCACCTGCTTCAAGCTTCTCCTTGTGCACACCTTGCACCAAGCTTCCACAAAGGGGGAGGAGTGAATACCTGCTGTCGGCAAGCGTGCACTGCCAAAGGACCTTGAGATACTTGGGGGGACTATAGCTTAGCACTTCTCTGCACCAAAATCCTTGGTCACTCTCTATGCACCTTGCACTTCCACTTCTGTGCGACGTACTCTGGTGTCCCTTGCACTTCCCTCTCTTGCTCCACTTAGCCTATGCTCTCTTGCTTACTCCCACCTTGGTCCAAGAATGGTTCTTCCTTGATTTTAGTGTGTCGATCACGTACGTTCCTAACTGCAAGTGAATCTTGGTGCTCACTTTGATGTTCCAAGATTGCTCTCCCAAGTGGCAGCCAACTACTCACTGTTTTGTCCTGTAGTGACTTTAGTCTAAAACCAAAAATTTTAATGGGGGGCCATACTTTCACCTGTGCGTACACTTTGCCGCTTCACATGCCTTCACATTTCCTTTTAATTCTTCACTTTTGCACATAAGGGGGGTTCACCTGAACCTTCCAAAACACTTTAAAACACACTTTGAACCTTAGGGAAATTAGAGAAAGTACCTCTGCAACCTGCAACCCATTTTCTCCAATTTACCCTTTGTGGACAATTCCTTGTGCACTACCTGTGCACTTTGACACCTGCACTTACGCACTTTGACTTTGCACCTATTGACTTTGACTTTGACCAGTTGACTTTGACCAGTTGACTTTGACTGCAATTGACTTTGACCAACATGACTTTTATGGGCTCAACAGTTGGTCATGAGGCCCATGAATGCCAATCAAGGGGAATGCCTGCAACGACATACTGGACACAAGGAGGATCCCTACCAACCACAAATGTGATGGCTGCTGCCCCCAATCAAGGTAACACTTATAACCCTAGACAGAGGGATAATTTTGGAAATGGGCCTAGAAGGCCAATTATTTGTTTCAGATGTGGAGACTGTGGGCACTATCAAAGTAGGTGCACTCTCCCAGAAAATGCCCCTCCTTGCAGAAATTGCCGAGAGGCCAGAGACCATTATACAAATTGTTGTCCTAAGAATCAAGCCTCTTCATCTGGGCCCCACATTCAAATGATTTCGATGCAGAAAGAAGAAAGGGTAGATCAGGTTAAGGTGCCATCTCCATCTACCAGGGTGGTGCATTTAGAAGAAATTGAGTCTTTTACAGTGCAGACAAGAAGCAAGGGGAAGGCTCCAGTGGAAATAGGCCAAGAATCAATGATTAATGGATTAAACAGAGACAAAGGTGTGTCTGAAGAAAAAGCCAACCCAAGTGCAAATATAAGGCAAAAAGAAAATTTCACAGGTACCAGTGATGCCATTGAATATGCATTCAACAGGGCTCATGAGCAGTTTGATAAGTCAAATGCGGCCCATGCTCTTAAGGAATCAGAAGCTTCCAAACTACTCAAGTCCATGAAAAAGGAGGTTAGTATTTTTTATTTAATAAAGATGGATGGGAAGTTCAGGTCAGAACTCTTGCAGATAATTGATGAAATGTCCACAACAAGTTTAGTGGCAAAGGCTACTGTTATGCATAAAGATAGATGTTTAGGGGAAGCACCCCTCACAGATTACAAGAGCCCTCGGCTAACAGTCTCTATTAAAGGTCACGAGTTTCAAGGAGTTATTGTGGATGGTGGTTCTGGCATTAACTTGATGCCTGAATATACCATGAAAAAGATTGGAATATACCCTTCACGACCTGCCAACTTCACTGTAACAATGGCAGACCAAAGCATAGTAAGGCCTATTAGTGTGGTCCCTGGAGTTCCAGTCAAAATACAAGGTACCATCTTTAACTTGGACTTTGTTGTTTTAAGGCTGCCATAGGTAGAAGGAAGTTTCCCCCTGTTAATTGGGAGACCTTGGTTAAGGCATGCCAATGTGTTGCATGCCTGGGGCAAAGACACAATGTGGGTAAAGCAGGAGGGAAAAGAGTTGCAGCAGATAATTTTAGAAGAAGGACCAGACAATCAGAGAAATACTAGTATGATGCAGACAATTGGTATTTGTATGGAAGAAGAAGTGGTGGACAACCCAGAAGCAGATCTATTTGAAGGAGCAGATTTATATGAAGATGAAAACATGTTGGCTTGGCTCCATGCAGAAGACCCATCTTCCTGCTATGGAATTTTCCCAAACTCAAGTAGAGAAGAAGCATACGAAGAAAAAGATGAAATCACTCAGGTTGAAACAGTCTCAGTCAAAGGCCATGGAAAAGAGAAGAAAAGCAAAGTACTCCTTAAGTGTAGCCCTGATGAAGATGCTTCAAATCATATGTCAATGGCCACTGTTTTATGGATCCTGGTATGGATATCAATTGTTATGTCAAGTTTAATGATAGCAAGTGCAGGGCTTTACAAGAATGCAGAAGGAGCACCTGCAAGTCTTTGGAAACAGAGGGTTCCATTGGATGAAGTTGCTGGAATAGTAAAAATGGAATTTTGCAGATTAAGTCATAAAGTTGCTGGAGG
>CM035428.1:73632227-73669727 GCA_020310875.1 Ceratopteris richardii | reverse complement strand
TTATGTCATCAACATAAATACAAACATAAATGAATCCATCTTCACTTGCTTTGACTAGCAAGCTACTATCTGCCTTTGATGCTTGAAATCCAAGATCATTCAAGAATTTTACAAGCCTATAATTCCATGCCCTTGGGGCCTGCTTTAATCCATACAAAGCTCTCTTGAGCTTACACACATAATTTGGATTCACTTGATCTTTGAATCCATCTGGTTGCTCCATGTAAACTTCATCTGAAATGTAACCATTCAAAAAAGCATTTTTAACATCTAATTGAGATAGCTTCCAACCTTTACAAGCAGCAATTGCTATGAGAGTTCTGATGGTTGTCATCTTTGCCACAGGACTATAATTCTCATCATAGTCCACTCCATATGTCTGTGCATACCCTTTCACAACAAGTATGGCTTTGTACCTAGACACACTTCCATCTGCAAATCTTTTTGTTTTGTAAACCCACTTACATCCAATAATTTTCTGGCTATTAGGTTTAGGAACCAGATCCCAAGTCTGATTCTCTATCAATGCATCATACTCCTCTTGCATGGCTTCTTCCCAATTTCTCTTGCCTTTGGCTTCATCATATGTAGATGGATCTTCATCTGCTTTTACCAAATAAGCATAATCTTTAGTAGTCAAGAATGAGGTGTCATAGCTATACCTTGTAGGTTGCCATTTGTGCCTAGATGACCTCCTAACTTCTGCACTTTTTGAAGTCTCTCATTCATCACATTCTGGATCAAACCTTGGCCTCTCTTCAACTTCAACCTATACTTCATTATTCTCATTTTCATCAAGTAATTGAATCTTTGCTTTATCTTTCTTTTGATCCACTACTTCTTCAACATCTGCATGTACATTATATTTACCTGCATACCAAGTACCTTGCTCATCAAATGTAACATCCTTAGTTACAAGGAATTGCTTTGTGGATGGACTCCACAACCTGTATCCCATTTGCTTATCATCATAACCAATAAATACATACTTTTCTGCCTTAGGCTCCAACTTATGCCTCAATTGAGATGGCACATATGCATATGCCAAACATCCAAATATTCTGCAATGATCCAAGGTAGGTCTCTTACCCCACCAAGCTTCATATGGTGTCATACCTTGCAAAGCTTTACAAGGCAATCTATTGACCAAATAAGTAGCTGTATTTACAGCCTCTGCCCACAAATAATTTGGGCAATTCTTCTCTTTCATCATGGACCTTGCAAACTCAACAAGAGTCCTATTTCTTCTTTCTGCTACCCCATTTTGTTGAGGGGAGTACCTGCAAGTAACTTCTCTCTTTATACCTGCATTCCACAAGTAATCATTGAATTCATTTGAAAAATACTCTCCCCCTCCATCTGACCTTAGTCTCTTCAATTTTTGACCTGTAATCCTTTCTGCATATGCATGATAATGTTTAAATGTATTAAACACTTCTGATTTTTCTTTAATCACATAAATTGTGATCCATCTGGTAGCATCATCAACATATGTGACATAATATCTTGAACCATTTATACTAAAGTCCTTTGAAGGACCCCACACATCTGTATGCACCAACTCAAGTCTTTCTGAATACATAAACCCATGCTTGGAATAGGATTTCTTATGAGCCTTACCTAATTGACATGCCTCACATCTGTATGTCATGTGTTGACCTGCAATGTTAGGCAACCCAAGCACTGAATCATTATTAATCATGTCTTTGATACCTCTTTCATTGAAGTGTCCAAGTCTTTTGTGCCAAAGATCCAATTCTGACACCTTCTGCTCTCCATATGTGAACATAGCATGTCCAACATTTCCTTGTACCTTCAATGTGAAGAGCCTTCCTTCTTTCTTCCCTGTAACAACCTGTTTATACCCTTGACTAGGGTCTTCAACATAGACTCCATCATTGGTGAATCTTACCTCATATCCTTTTTCCACAATTTGACCTACACTGATCAAATTCTTTGGAATTGTGGGAACATAAAGAATCTTACTCAGAAGAGTGCTCCCATCTTTAGCCTTGACTGAACCAATTGACTTTACCTTATGCTTTGTATTATCACCTGTCTGAACAGTATGGTTAATTGCATTATGATCTAGATCAGTCATCAAAGCAATATTTCCACTTAAATGATTACTACATCCTGAATCAATGTAGAACACCTTCATGTCCTCATGTGAGGTTTCATATGTTGCATTCATAATGAGAGTCGAATCCTCCTTCTGATCTGATGCATAGTTGTAGTAGGTGTTATTATAGGATTGATTTTGGAAGCTTCTTCCTCCACCTCTTCCAAAAGAATTCCTACCACCTCTACCTCTGAAGTTTCCTCTCTGAAATCTACCACCTCTTGCTCTTTGATTAAAGTTCTGATAGTTACCATTGTTCTGATTATTATGCCAACAATCATGAGATAGATGATTGGTCTTACCACATATCCAACAAGCTCTTGCATTATCTTTGTTGTTTCTGCCTCTTCCTCTACTTCTGCCATTTCCTTTTCCTCTTATGAAATTTGCTTGGTTTGAAGTACCTTCTTCTTCACCTGATTGTTGCTTTCCTTTGTTAGCTTTCTTCTTGTCTTTAGAGTACATTGCATGACCTGCACTCTTATCAACATCTCCTTTGATATCATTCTCAAAAGTTAGCATATGACCTAACAATTGATTCAAATCAAGAGTAAAGTGATCTAATGAAAGTTCTGTAGATAAAATAAAAGGCTTCCACTTCTCATCTCCTCTTAGCCCTGTGAGAATTTGTCTTACCAATTTATCTTCTTCAATATCTTCATCCACTGCACCTAGAGAATCTGCAATGTCCTTCATCTTTGTCACATAATCAGAGATTGATTGTGAGGCCTTCTTTTTGAAAGTAGTAAATTCTGCCCATAGTGAAGCCTTCCTTGATTTGGTTGTGTTTTCGAAATGCTCTTCCAAAGCATTCCAAATGTCACTTGCACTTTCAAGTCCTCTAATGTGAGGAAGCAAATAGTCATTGACTGCCATGTAGATTATGCTCCTTGCTTGAGCATCCTTCTTCATCCAATTCTTTAGATCTGACAATTCTTCCCTAGTTGGGACACTAGGATCTCTGAACTGAGGCTTCTCTTCTTCACCTGTAATGTATGCTATCAAATCTTTGCTCATCAGATGAGCTTCCATTCTCATAGACCAAGCTGGATAGTTCTCTCTATCCAACTTTTCAATTTGGAGACTATCTCCCATCCTTGCTTCACCTGTAGTCTCAAAACTTTAGACTTTACAAGGAATAAATGTACCTTAACTTCGAGTATTGCTTCTTCTGATTCTTTTGATAATCTTTGCGTGTCTCCCTTCAATCTTTCTTCAACACTTTATCCTTCTGAACCTTCGAAATGTAGAACTTGTATGTCTGCAGCAATCGGAGTCTTCCTTTCCTTAATTTTGACACAACCTGCTCTGATACCACTGATGGAGAGTGTTAATCTCCAAAAGAACAAGCTATCCTTGGTATTAGACCACCTCTAGACCAAGAATAACTTTAGACTCCACATAATTTTGGAAATCCACTAACACATTACCAAGAAGTTGACTAACTATGAAGAAATCACTTCTCTGAAAAGTCTGCTGCAGATTAATCACTCATTGACTAATCAATCCTGTAAAGTTTTTAATAAAACTTTGCACAATGCTTCGCCTTAAGGTTGCGCACCTTCTCCAACTTAAATCTCTGCAAATGATTCAGTATACTCTGAGAAATCATACAAACAATTTACCTATGTGTAGAACACCTTCTCTGCAGTAGCGACTTTGACACCTGTAACTTCTTAGCTATAGTTCTCCCAATGTCGAACCCGTTTGATCAAGATCTTTTAGCCATAGATGGCTTACTTTTCAACTTAGATTTTGAGTCCTCACTTGTGTAAAACTTTACACTATGTACTGAGCAATGTTCATTTCTCTGAACATGAAATCTGCGCCAGTTTTGTCGACTCTCAAAACATCATCACATATGAATGTTCCTATGCAAAATTCTCTTAACCTGATGACAATTAGACTCTCAAATTCTAGCCATAGATAGATTAACTATGGACTTAGATATGTTCAGAAGGATTTCTCAAAAGATTAACTACAAAAGTAGCAGACAGCAAAACATCGGGCGCAAGATTTTCTTGATTTCTCAGAAAAGTTACAACTACATTGAAGATATAACTTCAACTAACTTTCATGTGTCCAATGACACTTTCTACAACTGATTTCTCTCTTCCTATTCTCTATTCTCTCATGCCCCAACTTTTTCAAAACAGTTATAGGCAAATATGTACAAGCTTATGACTAATCAAAAGTGTGAGTAACCTATATCTGAACTAATGTACATATGTGTACATAGCTTTGGATTTCTGAGTATGTCCTTCCTTCAAACTTCTGAATTTGTTCTCTTCTTGATTTCTTGACTTCATTTCTTCATAAACCTTCAATTGATGATTGACATGCACCAACAGTGACAGGGTGATAGGGTGTATAGGGAGTATAGGGTGAGAGTGTGATAGTGTGACAGGGGGTACAATGTGATAGGGGGTATAGTGTGACAAGATGATAGGCGGTACAGTGTGACAGGGGGTACAGTGTGATAGTGCATAGTACCAAATTCGAAAAAAAAATTAAAAAAACTAACTGGCGAATCAAAACAAACAAACTTGATAAACAAAAACTTGGACTGGACGGTTGAGATGGATGTCGAATCGTGAATGGAATAGACATCGTGAATCAAAATCGGATGCCGAAACCACCTCTATAGATGCATTGGCTCTGATACCACTGTTGCCCTTCGGATCCTGCATACACACGAATGTAGAGGTTAGTATAGAAAAAAAAATCGCACAAAAGTACTCAGAGAATAGAAAGAGACAAGAAATGACACCAGATTGGGTACAATCCCCCCCCCACATACTCTGATGGACGAGTCTATCAGAGCATGTGTATTTATAGGTATTTCTTATTACGTCCTGAATAGAAGATACATGAGGGCCTCACTTTGAAAAGTGTGCTTTTGCTTTATTTACAAAATTGTAATTTTCTATTTTTACAAACAAACATCACTTTCTTAAGCGATCTATTATTTTTACAAAAAATAACTAAAAATACTATCTTCTAAAAATAACTATCTTCTAAAGGTATTCTTCCAAACATCTCCAAAAATATTTGAATAAGTTCATATGTGTCTATAACCTCATGGATCTTCACCTGCTAAATCAAAACACAAAGCGCATTAAAAATCTTAAGGCATTAAAACCCATTTAACATTCCAATATTCCATAAAATATAACGCAAAAATCATATTTGAATTTAGAATTCAAATGATTATTTGAAAAGATGATCAAAATATTTGTTAGAATCATGAACACCAAAAAACTAGGATCATGGCAAAAATATATAATAATTGAATGAAGAAGTCAAAAAATAAGTTCACACTTCAAGAGTGCTGATTGTTCTTTCCTCATACTTTGGATATATTCTTGCACTCCAGGGAAAACAAGAGAAGAGAGATGCAGGAAGCTTTTAAAGGGCTAAGGAGTAAAAAACAAGGTGCGATATTGGTGCAATTCATTCTAAAAGAAAAAGGTAAATCTATAGGTCTAAATGTAACTCAATAATTAGACATGTTTGAGGATCAAGCTAAGACTTAGGGATTACCTGAAGACATGCTTATGCACTATTTTGAATGTGTAGTTTCTAGATCAATCCTAGAAGCAATTCATTTGCATGTGAACAAGAACTCATATGAATTCCAAAAAGTACAACATAAGATATTTTATTTAAAAAGCTTCATTCAACATATTCGAGATGGTTTTATAAGGTGGATTCATTCCCCTAAATCCATAGTATCCTTGAATCTTTTTTTTATGATTTTATGGGAAGATTTGCTCAACTTCCTCATGCTAATTGAGATTCCTTAAACTCCAAACTCGTGATTCACTTTCTCAATTCTAAGTCCTAGAGATAGGGCTGAGGTCAAGAGAAAAATTGAGAATCCAACAAAGAGATTTGGACTAACAAACAAATAACAAACTCTGAGAAAGGAGGTAGAGGTGGTTGCTCAAATGAAGCAAGGTCAGTCTACCCTCTATGATAGGCCAATTCACCCAGTTGAGATTGAGCCAAGAGAGACACCTGTGATAATGGAACCTAATGTAACTACAGGAAATTGTTGTAGAGGCCTCTACACCAAAAACAGAGTCTGCTAATCTTGTGCAGAATGAAGAATGGGCATTTACTACTGTTTGTATTGATGAACCATCTTCTCATGAGTAGTGTATCTCTACAGTAGACTCAGATGTTTGGTATTTTGATAGTGAGACAACCAGACATATTACCTCGTAGCATAGTTTCTTCACTTCACTTGAGCTTGCCCCTACTGGCAATACTGTCACATGTGCTAACAACTCCTCTTATCCTTTCATGGGAGTTGGTAAGATCATTCTGACTACTGCTGATGGTAGTTCTTTCACCTTGTCAGATGCTTTATTTGTGCCAAGGATCAAGAAAAAATATGTTCTTAGTTTTGGCATTAACCAAAATTGGCTTGGTTTTGAAATTTGTTGATGATAGATGTACAATTCATAATCTGTCAAATGGTGACATGATTATTGCTTCTAGCATTTTATGTCATGGGTTGTATAAGCTCATAGACTATGAAAGTTTTGTGAATGATTTGGCATGTGCAGTACTGTTGGTGCATGACAACCATCATTTGAATACATGAAGATTGGAGTTATAATATAATCAGAGAATAAAGGCTTGTATATATATGTACATTAAACATGCTTATACTTTTGTAATGGTCACGAGTTTGTACATAACACCTATATATACAAGTAGAAAAGTTGGGGCATGTATGAGAGATGATGAATTAGAAGTTGTGAGAGCCATTAGACAATTTAGAAGTGAAGTGAACATCTCTCATCATTCAGATGTAAATTTTCTTAGTAAAGGAAAAATTTGCACTCGATATTTTGTTATGTTCTCCTTTTGTGCTTGATCATTTTAGGAATCCTTTTGTCGATGTCTAATTCCATATTTAATGCTTCTATGGTTAAGATTTGAGAGCCTAATTGTAAATAGGCTGAGAGAATTATGTGTAGGAACATTTGTATGTGAAGAAGTGTTGAGTGTCTTCTGAAACAAGTGCAATCTCAATGGTCAAAGAATTGATCAGATCTTAGTGCATAGTGTAAAGTTTTACACAAATGAGGATTCAAAATCGAAGTTGGAAGGTAAGCCATCTATGGCTAAAATCATTTGATTAAAGGGGTTGTAGCTTGGGAGAACCATGCATTAGAAGTCGCAGGTGTCAAAGTCGACTATACAAGACAACAGTTTCAGACATAGGTATATGGTTTGGATGATTTCTCAAGGTCTACTGATTCTTTTGAGATGATTTAATTTGGAGAAGGTGCACAATCTATAGACGACACCTTGTACAAATTTTAATCAGAAACTTTAGAGATTTGACCAATCAATGAGTGAGTTATGTGCAACAGACATTTCTGAGTAGTGACTCTCTTCACAATTAGTTCAAAATTTTGATAATCTGGTATTGATCCTCCAAATTGGTAAAGGTTTTGAGTTATTCTTGATATAGAAGTGTTCTAACATCAAGGATAGCTTGTTCTTTTGGAGATTAACACTCTCCATCAGTGGTATCAGAGCAAGAATCATCAAAATAGAAGAAAGGAGGGCCCTGACTGATGCAGTCATACAGAAATCAACACTTGAAGGTTCAAAAGGTGAAAGCTTGAGAAGGAGGCCTAAAGCTATTTAGAAGATCAAAAGGAACTTCATTTGAAGTAAAGGTACACTTATTCCTCATAAAGCTTGAAGAATTGAGTACACAGGTGAAGAGAGGATGGGAGATTCTCTTTAGATAGAGAAATTGGATAGAGAAAACTATCCATCTTGGTCAATGAGGATGGAAGCTCATCTCATGAGCAAAGAGCTGATAGGTTACATTACAGGTGAAGAAGAAAAACCACAGTTCAGAGATCCTAGTGTTCCAACTAGGGATGAACTCTCAGATTTGAAGACTTGGATGAAGAAGGATGCTCAAGCAAGGAGCATTATCTACATGGCAGTTAATGCCTACTTGCTACCTCATGTTAGAGGACTTGAAAGTGCAAGTGACATATGGAATGCTTTGGAGGAGCATTTCCAAAATACTACAAAGTCAAGGAAGGCATCCTTATGGGAAGAGTTCACTACATTAAAAAAGAAAGCTCCTCAATCCATTTCTGATTATGTAATAAGGATGAAGGACATTGCATATGCATTAGGAGCAGTTGATGAAGATATTGAGGAGGATAAATTGGTAAGGCAAATCATCACAGGTTTGAGAGGAGATGAGAAATGGAAGCCATTCATTTTGTCTAATGAATTGTCACTAGATCATTTCACCCCTGATTTAAATCAGTTACTAGGACACATGCTAACTTTTGATCAGGATGTCAAAGGTGATGGTGATAAGAGTGCAGGTCAAGCAATGTATTCAAAGGATAAGAAGAAGAATAGCAAAGGCAAGCAACAAGTAAATGAAGAAGAAGGTACAACTAGCCAAGCCAAATTCTTAAGAGGAAGAGGAGGTGGCAAAGGTAGAGGAAGAGGCAAAAGCAATAAAGATGGAGCCAAAGCTTGCTGGATTTGTGGTAAGACAAATCATTTAGCTCATGACTGTTGGCATAATAATCAAAATAATGGAGAATATAATTAGAACTTTAATTCAAGAGGAAGAGGTGGTAGAAACCAAAGAGGTAATTTGAGAGGAGGAGGTAGTAGAGGTTACTTTGGTAGAAATGCAGGTAGAGAATTCCAAAGTCAATCCTACAACAATACCTATTACAATTATGCTTCAAATCAGAAGGAGGATTCAACCTTAATCATGAATGCAACTTGTGAAAGACAAGCTTTGCCTCCATCTTTGTTGTTCCTGCCTCTTCCTCTACCTTTGCCACCTCCTCTACCTCTTAGGAAGTTGGCTTGACTAGTTGTGCCTTCTTCTTCACCTGATTGTTGCTTTCCTTTGTTAGCTTTCTTCTTGTCCTTTGAGTACATTGCATGACGTGTACTTTTGTCACCATCTCCTTTAACATCCTGCTCAAATGTTAGCATATGACCTAGAAACTGATTTAAATCAGGAGTGAAATGATCAAGTGATAATTCTGTAGATAAAATGAATGGCTTCCATTTGTCATCACCTCTTAAACCTGTAAGAATTTGTCTTACCAATTTATCCTCCTCAATGTCTTCATCAACAGCTCCTAAAGCATCTGCAATATCTTTCATTCTTGTCACATAGTCTGAAATGGATTGAGAAGCCTTCTTCTTAAAGGTGGTAAACTCTGCCCATAAGGATGCCTTCCTTGACTTAGTAATATTCTGGAAATGTTCCTCCAAAGCATTCCAAATATCAGTTGCACTTTCAAGACCTCGAATATGAGGTAACAAGTAATCATTAACTGCCATATAGATAATGCTCCTAGCTTGAGCATCTTTCTTCATCCAATTTTTCAAATATGCTAACTCTTCCCTAGTTGGAACACTAGGATCTCTGAACTGTGGCTTCTCTTCTTCTCCTGTGATGTAAGATATTAAATCTTTGCTCATAAGATGAGCTTCCATCCTCATTGACCATGCAGGATAGTTTTCCCTATCCAATTTCTCTATCTATAGAGAATCTCCCATCTTGTGTCCACCTGTGTATTGAAATCTTCAAGCTTTATGAACAATATATGTACCTTTACTTCAAATTAGAGTCCTTTTGTCTTTCTTGATATCGTATGGTCTCCTCCTCAAGCTTTGCCTTCAAGCTTTCACCTTTTAGTTCTTCAATTGTTGAATTTCTTGAATCTGCAGCAGTCGGGATCCTCCTTTCCTTGATTTTGATGTCTCCTGCTCTGATACCACTGATGGAGAGTGTTAATCTCCAAAAGAACAACCTACTCTTGAATTTAGAACACCTCTATATCAAGAGTAAGTCAAAACCTTCACCAATTTAAGCTATCAATGACCAAATATCAATTTCTTGACTAAACTGTGAAGAAGGAATTTCCTCAGAAAGTCTGCTGCATAGATCTTGCTCATTGACTGAGTAAATGTGTAAAGTTTTTGATGAAGCTTTGCACAAGGTTTCACCTAAAGATTGCGCACCTTCTCCAAGTTAAATTACTTCAAAAGGTTCAGTAGATATTGAGAAATCTACTTACCAAGTCAGCTATGTCTAAATCTGCACTTCTGAGAAGTCGATTTGGACACCCCTAACTTCTTAAGTTCAATTCTCTCAATATAAAACCCGTTTAAGCAAATGCTTCTAGCCACGAGTAGCTTACCTTCCAACTTAAAGATTAAGTGCTTATTTGCACAAAACTTTAAACTGTGGAGTGAGAAATGATCAAATCATTAAGATCAA
Organism: Ceratopteris richardii; assembly: GCA_020310875.1. Classification (NCBI taxonomy): domain Eukaryota; kingdom Viridiplantae; phylum Streptophyta; class Polypodiopsida; order Polypodiales; family Pteridaceae; genus Ceratopteris; species Ceratopteris richardii. The sequence goes on along the minus strand of CM035428.1, from coordinate 73,659,297 downwards.
AATTTGCGCATGTTTCAGGAACCAGTGAGTACTTTCTCACATGTAAATGTTCCTACACACAATTCTCTTAGCCTAATCACAATTAGACTCTCAAACTCTAGCCATAGATTGATTAACTATGGACTTAGATATCTCCAAAAGGAATTCACAAAAGATCTATCACACAGAGAGAAAACACAGAAACATCGGGCGTAATTTTTCCTTGTATTTCTCAGAAATTACAACTGAGTGAGGATGGAGAGTTCAACTCACTTCACACATGTCTAATGACATTTTCTATACACATCTCATGATCTCCTATTGTCTCTCCTTGTCTTCTCTACTTGCCCCGACATTTTTTCAAAGTATTTATAGGCAATTATGTACATACTTATATCAAAGCATAAGTATAAGTAACCTATGTCTTAACTAATGTACATATGTGTACATGTCTTTCACTCTGTGAATGTATCCATCTTCTTTGCTTCAAAACTTGATCTCATCTCCATCCTTTGTCCTTCAAATCTTCAATTGGTGATTGGTCTGCACCAACAGCTCCCCCTCAATCATCAATTGAGGTTTCTCTTATCTTCTTTATACTTGCCATGTCTTTAAACCTCTATAGCTTTGGTCCATCCAAGCTTTTTGTAAGCATATCAGCTATCTGATCTTTTGTTGAAGTATGTATGACTTCAATCTCCTTATCCATCACCTTCTCTCTTAGAAAGTGATACTGTATCTCAATGTGTTTAGTCCTAGCATGAAAAACAGGATTAGCAGCTAGATATAATGAACTCATGTTATCACCATAAATGATAGGTATGCTCTGTATAGTGTCAAAACTCTTCATTAGAGTCTTAAGCCATATCACTTCTTTTGCAGCTTCAACCATGCCTTTGTACTCTGCTTCTGTAGATGACAAAGCAACTGTATGTTGCTTCTTTGAGCACCATGAGATTAACTTATCTCCCACATAACACATGTATCCATAGGTTGATCTTCTATCATCTGGATTACCTGCCCAATCTGCATCACTATAGATCTTGATGTTTGTATCTGATGTGAACCCATAATACAAACCTTCTTTGAGTGTACCCTTAATGTATCTCAACACTCTTTGACCTGCAATCCAATGCTCTTTCCTAGGACAATGCATAAATTGAGACAAAACCCCTACTGCATATGATAAATCAGGTCTAGTTAAATTAGCATAGATAAGACTACCAACCAAACTCTAATATTGTCTCATGTCCTTGAATTCTTCACCTCCAAATTTACTCAATTTGTGATTCACCTCCATTGGTGTAGGTGCTACCCTGCAATCATCCATTTTAAACTTGATTAACAAGTTCTTCAAATACCTTTCTTGGGTCACAAATACTCCATGTTGGGTATATGTAATCTCCATGCCCAAGAAGTATGACAAGTCTCCCAAGTCACTTATTTTGAACTCCTTTTCCATTTGCTTCTTTAGTCTTTGTATTCCTTCCTCATCTGTACCTGTAAGGATTATATCATCAACATATATGCACATGTATATGAAACCATTATCACTTGCTTTGATAAGCAAGCTACTATCTGCTTTAGACACCTGAAATCCAAGTTCTTTCAAGAACTTTACAAGTCTATAATTCCATGCCCTTGGGGCCTGCTTCAAGCCATACAAAGCTCTCTTGAGCTTGCACACATGATCTGGATACCTTTTATCTCTGAACCCTTGAGGTTGCTCCATGAACACATCATCTGAAATATAACCATTCAAAAAAGCATATTTCACATCTAATTGACACAATTTCCAACCTTTACATGCAGCAATTGCTATAAGTGTCCTGATGGTTGTCATCTTTGCCACAGGACTATAAGTCTCATCATAATCAACACCATATGTCTGAGCAAACCCTTTGACAACAAGTCTAGCTTTGTACCTAGACACACTTCCATCTGCAAATCTTTTTGTCTTATAAACCCACTTACATCCAATGACCTTCTGACTATTTGGTTTTGGAACCAAATCCCATGTTTGATTCTCCAACAATGCATCAAATTCTTCCTACATAACTTTCTCCCAATTTTCTTTACCTTTTGCCTCTTCATATGTAGAAGGGTCTTCATCTGCTTTAATCATGTAAGCATAATCTTTGGTAGCCAAAAATGAAGTATCATAGCTATACCTTGTAGGTTGCCATTTGTTCCTTGTAGACCTCCTAAGTTCTCCACTTCTTGAGGTTTCTGGTTCTTCATATTCAGGATCAAACCTAGGTGTTTCTTCCACTTCAACCTGCACTTCATTATTCTCTTCTTCATCAATTATTTGAACCTTTGACTTACCTTTCCTTTGGCTCACAATCTCTTCATCATCTGTATTAAGATTGATAGTACCTGCATACCAAGTACCTTGCTCATCAAATGTAACATCTTTTGATACAAGAAAATGTTTTGTGGATGGATTCCACAACCTGTATCCCATCTGCTTATCATCATAACCAATAAACACATATTTTTCAGCTTTAGGTTCCAATTTGTGCCTTAATTGTGATGGCACATATGCATAGGCCAAACATCCAAATACTTTGCAATGGTCTAGTGTAGGTCTCTTACCCCACCATGCCTCATAAGGTGTCATTCCCTGCAAAGCTTTACATGGTAACCTATTGACCAAATAAGTAGCTGTATTTACAGCCTCAGCCCACAAATAATTAGGGCAATTTTTCTCTTTCATCATGGACCTTGCAAACTCAACAAGAGTTCTATTTCTCCTTTTTGCTACACCATTTTGTTGAGGAGAGTACCTGCAAGTAACTTCCCTTTTTATACCTGCATCCCACAAGTAATTACTGAATTCATTAGAGAAATACTCTCCCCCTCCATCTGACCTTAATCTCTTCAACTTATGACCTGTAATTCTTTCTGCATATGCATGATAGTGTTTAAATGTATTAAACACTTCTGACTTATCTTTGATCACATAAATAGTGATCCATCTAGTAGCATCATCAACATAAATCACATAATACCTTGACCCATTTATACTGAAATCCTTTGATGGCCCCCACACATCTGTGTGTACCAACTCAAGCTTCTCTGAGTACATAAAACCATGCTTGGAGTAGGAAAGCTTATGAGCCTTACCTAATTGACATGCCTCACATCTGTATGTCATATGTTGACCTGCAACATTAGGCAAACCAAGCACTGAACCATTGTTAATCATGTCTTTAATACCTCTTTCATTGAAATGTCCAAGCCACTTATGCCAAAGATCTAACTCAGAGATCTTATGTCCTCCATATGTGAACATGGCATGACCAATATTACCTTGAATCTTCAAAGTGAACAATCTTCCTTCTTTCTTCCCTGAAACAATTTGTTTATACCCATTGCTAGGGTCTTCCACAAACACTCCTTCATTAGTGAACCTTACTTCATAACCTTTTTCCACAATTTGTCCTACACTTATCAAATTCTTAGGAATTGTAGGAACATACAAGACCTTACTCAATAAGGTGCTACCATCCTTGGCCTTCACTGATCCAATTGACTTCACATTGTGCTTTGTGTTGTCACCTGTTTGAACAACATGATTAGATACCTTATTCTCCAAATCAGTCATCAAGGCTATATTACCACTCAGGTGATTGCTACACCCTGAGTCAATGTAGAAGACTCTTTAATCTTCATTCTGCCTTTCACAAGTTGCATTCATTATCAATGTTGAATCTTCCTTTTGATCTAAAGCATAATTGTAGTAGGTGTTGTTATATTGTTGACTTTGGAAACCTCTACCTGCATTTCTTCCAAAGTAACCCCTACTACCTCTGCCTCTGAAATTACCTCTTTGATTTCTGCCACCTCTTCCTCTTGAATTATAGTTCTGATTATATCCACCATTATTCTGATTATTATGCCAACAATCATTAGCTAAATGATTTGTCTTACCACAAATCCAACAAGCTTTGCCTCCATCTTTGTTGTTCCTGCCTCTTCCTCTACCTTTGCCACCTCCTCTACCTCTTAGGAAGTTGGCTTGACTAGTTGTGCCTTCTTCTTCACCTGATTGTTGCTTTCCTTTGTTAGCTTTCTTCTTGTCCTTTGAGTACATTGCATGACCTGTACTTTTGTCACCATCTCCTTTAACATCGTGCTCAAATGTTAGCATATGACCTAGCAACTGATTTAAATCAGGAGTGAAATGATCAAGTGATAATTCTGTAGATAAAATGAATGGCTTCCATTTGTCATCACCTCTTAAACCTGTATGAATTTGTCTTACCAATTTATCCTCCTCAATGTCTTCATCAACAGCTCCTAAAGCATCTGCAATATCTTTCATTCTTGTCACATAGTCTGAAATGGATTGAGAAGCCTTCTTCTTAAAGGTGGTAAACTCTGCCCATAAGGATGCCTTCCTTGACTTAGTAGTATTCTGGAAATGTTCCTCCAAAGCATTCCAAATATCAGTTGCACTTTCAAGACCTCGAATATGAGGTAACAAGTAATCATTAACTGCCATATAGATAATGCTCCTAGCTTGAGCATCTTTCTTCATCCAATTTTTCAAATATGCTAACTCTTCCCTAGTTGGAACACTAGGATCTCTGAACTATGGCTTCTCTTCTTCTTCTGTGATGTAAGCTATTAAATCTTTGCTCATAAGATGAGCTTCCATCCTCATTGACCATGCAGGATAGTTTTCCCTATCCAATTTCTCTATCTGTAGAGAATCTCCCATCTTGTGTCCACCTGTGTATTGAAATCTTCAAGCTTTATGAACAATATATGTACCTTTACTTCAAATTAGAGTCCTTTTGTCTTTCTTGATGTCGTATGGTCTCCTCCTCAAGCTTTGCCTTCAAGCTTTCACCTTTTAGTTCTTCAATTGTTGAATTTCTTGAATCTGCAGCAGTCAGGATCCTCCTTTCCTTGATTTTGATGTCTCCTGCTCTGATACCACTGATGGAGAGTGTTAATCTCCAAAAGAACAACCTACTCTTGAATTTAGAACACCTATATATCAAGAGTAAGTCAAAACCTTCACCAATTTAAGCTATCAATGACCAAATATCAATTTCTTGACTAAACTGTGAAGAAGGAATTTCCTCAGAAAGTCTGCTGCATAGATCTTGCTCATTGACTGAGTAAATGTGTAAAGTTTTTTATGAAACTTTGCACAAGGTGTCGCCTAAAGATTGCGCACCTTCTCCAAGTTAAATTACTTCAAAAGGTTCAGTAGATATTGAGAAATCTACTTACCAAGTCAGCTATGTCTAAATCTGCACTTCTGAGAAGTCGATTTGGACACCCCTAACTTCTTAACTTCAATTCTCTCAGTATAAAACCCGTTTAAGCAAATGCTTCTAGCCACGAGTAGCTTACCTTCCAACTTAAAGATTAAGTGCTTACTTGCACAAAACTTTAAACTGTGGAGTGAGAAATGATCAAATCATTAAGATCGAAATTTGCGCCTGTATCAGGAACCAGTGAGTACTTTCTCACATGTAAATGTTCCTACACACATTTCTCTTAGCCTAATCACAATTAGGCTCTCAAACTCTAGCCATAGATTGATTAACTATGGACTTAGATATCTCCAAAAGGAATTCACAAAAGATCTATCACACAGAGAGAAAACACAGAAACATCGGGCGCGATTTTTCCTTGTATTTCTCAGAAATTACAACTGAGTGAGGATGGAGAGTTCAACTCACTTCACACATGTCTAATGACATTTTCTATACACATCTCATGATCTCCTATTGTCTCTCCTTGTCTTCTCTACTTGCCCCGACATTTTTTCAAAGTATTTATAGGCAATTATGTACATACTTATATCAAAGCATAAGTATAAGTAACCTATGTCTGAACTAATGTACATATGTGTACATGTCTTTCACTCTGTGAATGTATCCATCTTCTTTGCTTCAAAACTTGATCTCATCTCCATCCTTTGTCGTTCAAATCTTCAATTGGTGATTGGTCTGCACCAACAGAAGACATAGCTACAAGGAAGGAGTCTTTATGGATACATCTTAGGAGATGAGGAATTGCCCTCATTCAAAACCAGAGGACTACCAACAAAGGAAGAACATGAGAAGCTCAACACATGGTGTGCCAAGGATGCATTAGCAAGGACTTACTTACTCAACTCCATTTCTGATTTTCTTTTGCCACATATTAGAAACTAAGACATCCCAAGAGACTTGGGAAACCTTGTCATCCTATTTCTCTTCCAACACAAGGGCTAGAAAAAACCAATTGTGGATTGAGTTCACCACATTAAGGAAGCAACCTAAGCAGGCTATTTCAGAGTATGTGACCAAGATTAAGGATGTAGCAGATCAGCTAGCAAGCATAGGAGAAGAGATTGAAGAAGAGCAGATAGTACGGCAAGTAATCAATGGGATTAAAGCTGATGACAAATGGGAAAGCTTCACCACTGCCATGGACCTATACATGGACATGCAAATTCCAGATCTTACAAATCTCATGGGAGAATTGTTCACTCATGAAGCCAAGCTCAACAAGAATGGAGATTCATCCAAAGATAATAACTCTTCTGCCCTATACACTGATAAAAGTAAATCTAAAGATAAAGGCAAGAACAAGAAAGGAGAGGATGAAGGCACTACCTCCGAAACCAACTATGCAGGGAGAGGTAGATCATCAAGAGGAAGGGGCAGAGGAGGTAAGCAAGGTAGGGGGAGATCCTATAACTCCTCACCATGTAACATTTGTGGTTTATCAAATCATACTACAGATGATTGTTTTAGGAACTACAAGAATCAGAGAGGTAGAGGATATCAAAGAGGTGGATACTCACAGTCAAGAGGCAGATTCAACCACCATCAAGGGTACAACAACAATTACACCAACAACTACAACAACAATTACAATGGCAACTACCAAGGAGGATACAAGTCCAGAAAGGATTACAACAACTACACAGAAGAACAAGATGATTCACTTCTGATAATGAACATGACTTCAAAACTAGGTACAAATGATGACCATCTCTTCTACATTGACTCAGGTTGCTCAAATCATGTGGCTGGCAATGTAGCTCCACTCTCTAACCTTGAAGAACCAAGAGGTAAGCATCAAGTACAAACAGGTGATGACACCAAGCACTGTTGGAAGTGAAGGACTCACAAGGCAAGGAAGCTTACGAAGGGAGTCAGAGAGAAGAGAAAGTACAAGCAGACAGAGCAGTCAACGACGATCTGGCAAGTAGGCCAATATTTTTTCAGGACACTAATGCATATAAAAGAGGTGGACACACAAGGAGAAGGAGCAAGTAGGGAGCTCCAGGAAATGTATGTCAAAATGTTAATAGAAACCCCTACAAAAATAGTGATTTTCATCACTAAAAACCATTGTAAATACCATTTCATATTTTTGTAGCTCCATTTTGTGCAAGCCAAGGAGTTATTGAGCTTGAGGAGCTTTAGAAGTACCTACCTGTCAGTTTTCACATTTTTTAGACTTCGTTTGAACCTCCAAATAGGGTAGAGAACCTAATTTTTAACTAGGTCGGACACTAGGTCTGGACACGGCCAAAACCTAGTCAAAAACTATAAATAGAGCTAGAGAGCTCATTTTTGAGGTTAGCTTGTAATTGATCTAAACTTGTATGAGCACTTTTGAAGTAATCTAAAAGAACTCCATTGTCCCTCTCTTTGTCTTACCTTGAGTGCACGTGTGTGTGTATGTGTGTGTATGTGTGTGCATGTTAGTGTGCTTCTCACTCATGCACTTGTGCCTTCACTTGCTCGAGGTCATCATACCATCCTCACGTCTTCCCGGATTGACATTAAAGGAGGTACTACTCATCACTGAGCTACACCAAATTTTGGTGCCGTTGCCGGGGATCGAGCTTTGAGGACGAGTGTGTGATGGTAAGACGTAGATTTGACACGTTGGCGTTGTAGGTAATTTCTTCACTCTTCTTATTTTTCTCTTTCTTACCTCACCACCATCATCACCATCATCATCATCACCATCTCCCACCTCCATCTCCATCATCGCGAAAATTTTCAGTTTTGATCTTATCACCTTCTCCATTCCATTTCCCTCATTCCACTTGTGAGAGAGAGCGAGAGAGCAATATTGTGTGCATTGTTTTTGCATGTTTGTTGAGTTTTCTTGCAGGATCCAGATGTATCATCCCCTCCAGCACGCTGCGCAGGTACGGAAAAACTCAGAAACTGTCTCTGTGTTGCTGACCTCTGTCGATCGCGATCGACAGAAAATTCGACCAATTGGTAAAACTAAGTGCACCACTAGGACAAGCACAAAGAGCACATTCCAAATCACTAAACAAAATTGAAAAATTCCGTGTCTCTCTGTCAATCGCGACCGACACCATCGATCGCGGTCGATAGCCACGATCAACAACATCTGTCAATCGCGATCGACAGACCTTGTCAATCGCGACCGACAGACCTGTCGATCACGATCGACAGACCTCACGACCGACTGACTACCACGTAGGATTCAGTCAATCGTGATTGACACCGTCGATCGCGACCGACTGAAAATTCACAATTGACACAAAAATTCGCATTGCCACGTGTCCATCACGACAGACACATCCCCGATTGATTGAAATCATGGCGAAAATCCCGGAAAAAGTGTCGATCGCGATTGACAGGACTCACGACCGACTCTGTCGATCACGATTGACACTGTCAATCGCGACTGACGTGTCGATCGCAACCGACAGGCCCCGATGGACACCTCTGTCAATCGCGATTGACAGACCTGTCGATCGCGATTGACAGGCTTTTCGGCCAAAATTTTAGGGTTAATATTTCCAAGTCCTTGGGGTAATTTTGGGCATAATTAGCAAGCTATTTGTGATTTGTGAGGTTCCTAAAAGTGTGTTTTGAGACAAATCCTAGGATCTGTCAGCCTATTTGAACCCTATTTTAGCACCAAAACCCTAAACTGGCATAACCTTCTCATACGAAATCCAATTGTTGTGATTCTTGTCTTGTTGGAAAGCTCGTGGGGGGTTAAATTAAGATCAGGATTATTAGATAGGGTATTTTGAAGTTGACCATACCTAGGGGGAACAAAATTCAGGGATCTCTAGAATTGTTTTCCAAAAAATCACAGTGCCAATTGGTGTTTGTGTTACATGAATGAAAGTGATTGGTTCTGTCTTTGGAATTTAAGTCTTGAGCTAACTTTGGAACTCTTACAGATCTATTGAGAGCATCAAAGGGAATTCTAAGCAAGAGTAAGTGCGATCTTGGGAACACGCTTCCTAGGCACTCAAGGGCAACCAAGAAGAAAACAAAAGGTTGGAAACTCTCAACTCCCTCTGTCAATTCCTAGCTTAGGCTAAGAACGACTAGTGATAGGAGTAGGCCAGGGTGGCGATAGGCATTTATCAAGTTGAAGACCACCTAAATACTCAAGTTCAAGCTAACGACATAATCTTTGTACGGTTGAGAACTTTAAAGGAAAAAGAACGTAACGTGAAACGATCAACTTCAAGTGCGGAAATACACTCAAGTATACCTGACGACGTGATATCAGACAAGACCATAAACACGGTAATCAACTAAAAAAGAATCAAGTAACTGATACAAAAGAACTCAGCAACAAGGTTGTACTTGGGAAAATTTGGGCTATTCAATGAGGCTTGTGAACCTTAGATCAGGGTGACATCTAGTAAGATATAGATAAAGTCTTAGGTCTTCAGAGGCTAGCATTAATCATACTGCTAGGTCTTGGGCCCAGCAGTTGAGTCACCACTCGCATTACCCTAGCTCTGAGACTAGTGATTCAGAGATGTCTCAAGGTATGGATAGACCTATAGGAAGTACAGGTGTGCCATATTTGTATAGGGTGGAAGGCCCCTACAAGACACAGCTGGAATACCTTAGGACCAACCGACTAGGTGCTAGCATCTATGAGGACGGCCTAGGAAGATCCGTAGTCCAGATTAAAAACCCTGACCAATCCATTGGAATAGAACACCCAGCCGTAAAGTTTGAAAATGGAGCATACTTGGACAAAGAAGGAACCATGTACGTAGTCACCAGTCACCCAGATAGGACAGATGAATTCGGGAATGTGATCCCTGAGACGGACTTAGGCGACCTAGAGCAAGGAAACATGGGTGCAAAACCCAGGACCCCTCGAGGGAAATCTGTTCTTACTAGAATCCTCAATCCCGAGTGGGTTCCCCAGGACAACAAGAGTATAGATCTGCTTCTGAACCGAGAGACTGACGAAGCCTTTTGGAGGTATAAATCTAATCGGCCAAATGATATAGGAACAATCATGATCTATGAGTTTAAAGATCCAGATAGCCCAGGCAGAGTGACCTACCTAGATCACGCTTCAGAGAGGATCTTTGTGGTTACAAAACATGATAGACATGCTTACACTTGGATGGGTGAGTTTATTTTCCCCCAACCAAAATATAATGTGTCCTTTGGTCACCCGGGAGCTGGAACGTCCCATGCTCATGGAGTTCAGAGAGACATGAAGAGAGACAGACCTGAGGTAAGCTTTGCCAACTCCTTGGGAAGAGGAAGAACGAGAACAGAAACAAATAGAGTAGAACCTGAGGTACTTAGAGCTCCCAGGAATCAAAGAAATGCGGATGAGTTCCCTATACCACGACCTAGAGAGCACACAAGGACTTTGAGACCGACTCAGCTAGTTAAGTCCATGAAGAACTACTTCGATGGCACTGGAGATCCATACGATCATGTGGCTGAGTTTAGGCAAGTCTTGAGAGCTGAACAAGTGGAGGATCTATTCACGCAGTACAATGCCTTTGGTCTAACCCTTAGGAACACAGCCCTTACGTGGTTTCAACCATTGAATGAGAGACAGTTCAGGAGTATAGACCAACTCCTAGAGGCTTTCATTATTGAATTCTCTAAGAGTGGCATAAGGCATAATACCTCCTCATTGATTCACAGCTTCAAGCAAACCCCTCAAGAGACCGTGAGACTTGCACGAAGAAGATTTAGGCAATATCTTGAAAGATGCCCTGTTTCGGTGCTACCCACACCAGCTAAGCAAGTGGCTTTGTTCTTGGATGGATTGCTAAGTACCAAATTGAGATCAATGTGTACTTGAAGGACCCTAAGACCATAGAAGAGTGTGTACGCCTGTGCATTGACATCGAGGATAACCTAGGGGAAGAACTAGAGCTTTCCAAAATCTACAAAGACTCAGATAGTGCCTCTAGCCTCTCTTCCTCGCAATCCACATCAATTGAGGAACTTGCAGAGAAAGTAGCTCAGAAATTAGGTGTCACTAGCAAACAGATCCCAAGATTTTCCCCAGTGAAAAGATGCTATACTTGTGGAGGTGACCATATGGCAAATGTATGTCCCATTATGGCTCAACCCCAAGTAAATCCTAGTAGCCAGTACTGCACCATAGAACGAAGATACACAAATCACTCCGCACAAGATTGCCCATACAATAAGCAAGCGGTTAGGAAAACCTACCCTCAGCCATACCAGCAAGGCAGATACCAGAGTCAATACCCACCCCAACAGTATACTAGGCCTCAGCAAAATTACCAACCGCAATATCAGACCCAACTGAGACCCCAGCCAGTGCTAGCACAGCAACCACCTGCTCCTACTAATGTGATTCCGGTAAAGTATGCTGCTGCACAAGAAAACCTGAATAGAGCTATAGTCCCAATAACACCATTAATCTCAGAAAGTGATCCCAGTGACCATAGCTTTGATTCTACGCATGTTGATAGTCCCCAGGCTTACTACATGCAGTCTCCTGAACATGGTGAGTCTTACTACAGTGAGGAACCGAGTGAACCTAAGTGGGAGCCAGAGTATGCTAATGTCATGTACTCAAACCCCAACTCTAGACCTCAACCTAGGCAAGTGAGACCCCCATTTCCTAAAGGACCATGCTACAGATGTCAGGGAGATCATCTCATTCGTGATTGTCCCTTACCTCCACCTACACAACCCCAGTCAGTGACGATCTAGGGCTATTGCCAGGAGTGTGGAAAGGAGCATCTCTTATGAGACTGCCCAAAGAATCCTAATAATATGCCAAAAATCACTCCTATCAATGTTGTTGGGTTAGTTGTAGACTCCACAGGAAGTGTGACTTCCACTACACCAGTGCAAGTGATCACTAGAGCCCAAGCCTTGTAGCAGAACCAAAGTGTAGGCCAGGAAAAGAGCCCAGATGTTAGTGAAACGGAGAGCATGACAAAGAAGAGGACTAGAGCTTGGAGAGATAGTCGTGAAAGAATGAAAAGGCAATGGGCAAAGAAAATGAGTGAACTTGAGGAAAGTCTAAGAGAAACGAGAGCCAGGATAACCGAACTCACATCTCAAACTCCCTCTCACACTACCCCACCTCCACCATTCCCAACTCCATCCGACCCGCCACCTTCCAACCCGCCTCAGCTAATCCCACCACCCCCTAGAGTAGGATCAGTCCTAGCAGATCCCACTCCTGAGGACTTAAACATGATGCTTAAAGCATATCAGGCCAGAATCCAAGAAGGGCCAAATGTAACTGATCATGAAAAGTGTTACCCTAGAGCAGAATTAGAGCTAGAACGAACCAAAATTTGTGCTAAGATGGTGGAATTGGCTCAGACCATGTTTGAAGCCAGTCGCCTATTTAACATCTCTAGTTCAGCGAAGACACAGTTGCACTTTGATGGATTGTTAGAAAGAATAGAGAAGCTAATTGCACAATCAGAAAAGGAACCCGCCTCTCAACACAAGGACAAGGCAAGTGAAGGGGCAGGTCTTCCTGCCCAGGAAGCCTATGTGCCTAACTCTACGGAGCCAGACACATCATCTTCTATGAATCGGTTCACACCAGAATTCCTACGAGAGATTCAAGAAGACAAATGGGCTAAAGAAAGTGAAGTCCCTCCTCCCATTGAACTTGTGGATGATGCACACGACCGATTCCCACAAGACATCCCATCCATTTATGAGGAGCAGGAGAGCACCCAATCTCAGGAAAGATTAGACTTTGAGTCTAACTCTCTGCAAGAATTACCCCACTTCAAAGGCCCATGGGAAGCTAAGTCCACGTGCATGAGAGCACCCACAGTCATGGTAAGAAATGAAGACTCGGTCATACCTAGGAATACAGAGGTAGTAAAGAATACTAAAGTGCAGTGCAACCTCACCTTAGAAGAGCTACTCAAAGTTAGGCCAGAGCTATGGAAGCATGTCGCCAAATAAGTACGAGAGATAGCAAAACCTCGTTCCCAGGTAGGATCCCATAGAACAGTGTCAGAGATACCTTTGGACAAGATAGGAGATATGAGTGAAGGTGAAGAAGGAAACACCTATCTTCCCATTACCCATTAGGGGTACACAACCAAGGCAATTCTCGACTCTGGTGCAGGAGTTGCAATTGCTACCACTTCCCTATGGAAGCGTTGGGGCAAGCCAGCACTCAGGGCCACGAGGATGAAATTGCAAATGGCCGATGGTCACATAGAGAGACCCTTGGGGCTGTTAGAAGGAATAACTCTCACCACATGTGGTGTTGAGTTCGAGCATACATTTGCTAAATGTGATTTTAGCAAAAATCATGCCTATGAAATGATCTTGGGACGACCCTTTATGCAACAGTTGCAAGTGGTACAGGACCGGGGAACCAATTCCTTGACTTGCAACACTTAGGTGTTACGACCAAAGTCAATCTCAAAGATTACTCTCATAGAGATGTACCCCCCATCCAATGGAACCCCATCCATAGAGCCAAAGATGATACGGAGTTTGTGCATTCCATAGGATCAGGATCCTCATGGATGCATGAAGACACCCACTTATGGATGTGCAAAGTAGCAGTAGAAGAAGAGAAGAGAGAAAAAGCCAGAGAGGTAGGTGCGAAGGAAACACATAGATCAATTCAAGACCCAGCCTATGCACCTGTAGTATTTCCGGATGAAGAATTTGAACCTCACTGCTAGGAAGAAATTTTAGCAACAATGGATGTAGCCATCAATGAAGAACAATGGACACCTCACTGTGATGAAGATGGCTATGACATTTCAGTCTTCTCCATAGAGCCAATCATGGGAGAGGCAGTGTTAGAAGAGTGTGAACCTAGCCCTGATGCATTTGAGGATGCAAGTGACTCCAATCTTGAGTCAATCATTATGGACCCACCTTTTGCATCAGATGAAGAATACTTCTATGAAGTAGAATTTCAACCCCAGAGGCACAGAGAGCTTACAAATGATGTAAGGCTAGCCACACATGTGACCCCGAAGGAAGAAGGAAAGAAAAGAAAGAAGAGAGAAGTCACACCAGAAGAGGAGGAATCTTTGTTTGAGGTCCCTGAAAACTTTAAAAAGTATGAGATAGACGACAAGAGAGTCATGGTAAGAATGCCTAAGTGAGAGGCACAATCTTGAGAAGCCTATGATAACAAAGAAACCACCAAGAAAATAGTAGTAGCCCTAGAAGAAGGAGAAGAGAGATGCACGTACATAGGCCATGACCTGACGGAAGACGAAGAGCACGAATCGATAGCCTTGCTAAGAGAATACAGAGATGTATTCTCTTGGAGTTACAAGGATTTGAAAGGCGTGGACCCTGACATATGCTCACATACGATACCCATGACCTCAGATGCCAAACCTTCTAAGCAAAAGCCATACACATATAATGATAATTATGCTGCCAAGATCAAAGAGGAGATAGATAGACTGGTTGAAGCTGGATTCATCTATGAAATTGAGCACACTGAGTGGGTATCCCCCATCGTAGTGGTGCCCAAGAAAAATGGAAAGCTGCATGTATGCATTAACTTGAAGAAGGTTAATGCAGCCACAATTCGAGATAACTATCCGCTTCCTATCACAGAACATCTCTTAGAAAGAGTAGCAGGTAAGGAAGTGTATAGCTTCCTTGATGGATTTTCGAGCTACAATCAAGTAGCCATAGCTCCAGAAGATCAGCATAAGACGGCTTTTGCCACTAAATGGGGCATTTTTTCCTTTAGAGTAATGCCATTTGGGCTTACCAATGCACCAGCTACCTTCCAGAGACTAATGTGCCATGTATTTAAAGAGTTCCTGAGGAAGAACTTAGAAGTCTATGTTGATGATCTTTGTGCTCATTCCAACATTAGACAAACCCATATTCCTGAACTTAGACAAATCTTTGACAAATGTAGAGAATATCAAGTCTGCCTGAACCCAGAAAAGTGCGTTTTTATGGTCAGGCAAGGCAAGATTCTAGGACACATAGTGTCAAAGAATGGCATATCCACTGATGAAGAGAAAGTGAGAGCCATAGCCGAGTTACCTAGGCCAAAGAATGTCAAGGAAGTACAAACTTTCATGGGGCATTGTGGTTATTACCGACGGTTTATACACATGTATGCCATCATAGCAAAGCCTCTGTATGGACTGTTCACTAACTTTGAGTGGACTGATGAATGTGAGCATTCCTTCAGTGAGCTTAAACGGCGATTATGTTCAGCACCAATCTTGACCACACCAGATTGGAATAAGCCTTTCCATGTTCATGTTGATGCATCTAATTATGCTATTGGGTGTGTACTCGCGTAGCCTACCGGCGAAGGTAATATGGATCTCCCAATTGCCTAAGCTAGTAGACAATTGAATGCAGCTGAACGAAATTATACCACTACGGAGAGAGAAGAATTAGGCATGGTATATGCAGTTAAAAAATTTAGACATTATTTGCTTGCAAATAAGTTTAAATTTTTTACTGACCATCAGGCACTGCTATATCTCGTGAACAAGCCCTGCAATACAGGAAGATTAGTAAGATGGTTTCTCTTGCTAATGGAATATGATTTCGAGGTTGTGGTAAGGAAAGGGAAGACTCACTTGAGAGCAGATCATCTCTCTAGGCTCACATCTGGAGAAGCCCCACAAGGAGTGTCAGATGACCTTCCTGAGGCTTACTTGTTTAATTTGGAAGTGGTGCCGCAGTGGGCTAAGCCATTAGTGCCAGTATTGACATACGGGCCTAACCATCCAGTAATAAACACACAGGATAGAGAGGTAGTAAAAGCCCAAAAGTATCACATCATGGCAGGTAGTATGTACAAGCACACAGATCAAGGGATCTTGGCTTGTTGTGTGGAAGAGGATGAGTACGCTAAATGGTTGCAATTAGCACATGTAGGTGCATTAGAGCAACACTACTCGAAACAACGAACCCTACAGACACTAAGGAGACTCGGAGTGCATTGGCCGACTATGGAAGCTGATGTCCAAAAGTTGTGCAAGGAATGCCCAATCTGTTGCACTAAACCACCTGTGGAACATGCCACTCTTTATCAAGTGTCCATAGTGCTAGATCGGAGTGAAACACTAGTATCCTTCCTGAGGACAAAAACATTCCCTCCAGACATGACTCTGGCTAGGAAAAGGAGTTTAGAACAAGAAGCCCTGGATTACTCACTCATTGGTGATAATCTATACAAGCATGGTAAAGATGGTTACCTGAGACTATGTGTCCATGAGAGTGAATATCTCAAGATCTTGGAAACTGCTCACCAAGGTGTAGCAGGAGGACACTTTGGACCAGATCGGGTGATTAAGGCAATACTATTTGCGGGCTTCTGGTGGCCGACCCTTCACATGGATGCACATACCTATGTGAAACGGTGTGATGTTTGTCAGAGAACTCAGTATCCTATACGCAAAGATGAGATGCCACTGAAACCTATGATGGGTGGACGTACATTCTCTAAGTGGGGAATAGACTTTATAGGTCCTATTAATCCCCCAGCCAAGGGTTCACATGTTGAATACATCATTGTTGCGACAGACTATCTAACCAAGTGGGTAGAGGTAAAAGCCACAACGAAGAACTATGCTCAAACAACAGCTAAGTTTTTATTTGAGAATGTGTTCACTAGATACGGGTTACCTATAGAGCTGGTAAGTGATAGAGGCACTCACTTCTTGAATGAAGTTATTGAAAATCTGCTCCAAGACTTCTTGGTAGTACATAAGAAGTCTGCCCCCTATCACCCTCAAGCTAATGGCCAGGCTGAGAGCACCAATAAGATCTTATGCAATGTACTGACGAAATTAGTGAATAATAAATGCTTTGATTGGGACAAACAACTACACCACGCTGTTTGGGCATACCGAGTCGCCTACAAAACGGTACTCCAAGCCACCCCCTTTCAGATGGTATTCGGCCAAAATGCAGTGCTACCGTTGGACTTCTTGATACCTACATTGAAAGTGGCACTAGAGCATGAATGGATGGGTCATGAACTCTCCTCTAGACTTTTTGACCTTGAACGATTAGGAGAAACAAGACTGAGGGCGGCTGCAGGGATATATGCAGCTAAGAAAAGACAGAAGGCATACTTTGATGCCCACGTTAAGGATAAAGGTTTGAAGGCAGGCGACCTAGTACTAGTCTACACTTTGAAACAACATGCGAGGAAACTAGAGAAGAGAGGCTACGGACCCATGATCATTAATAGAATCTCAACAAGTGGAGCAGTGCAACTAGCCACATTAGAAGGCGATGTTCTCCCAAGCTACATAAGCGGATGCAGGGTCAATTTATATCAGGAACCTCTCACAGAGGAAATGCTAAGTCGACTCAATACTCATAAGAAACGCAAAGAAGAAGAAAAGCGAATTCGAGAAGAAGCTCAAGCAAAAGCTTTAGAGCGCATACGGAGAATGAAATTAAGAAGACAAGGCAGAGAGCAACCTAGGCTAGATGCATATGCAGATCAAGGATATCACGTGGCTATGTGTGAAGTTTCAGATATCAGCTCCCATAGGATAATTGATCGACGTCCTTTTATAACCTTAGATATAGGGCAAGGAAAGGGTGCAAGGACTGTAAGAGCCTTAATTGACTCAGGTGCAGCCACTAGTGATGTTAAATTGTCTTACTGTCAAGAGTTGAAATTAACTGTCAATCCTATAGAAGCATATCTCATAGGATTGGGAGGTGTGGAAACCCCTTGCATGGGCGAGGTGCAACTTCCCCTCTACATCCAAGATAAAGTAATGACAGTCAAAGTACTAGTGTGTCAAGATGAGGACCTCACTGAGCCTCTTGTCTTGGGTCAGCACTGGATCTATGATCATGCAGTCAACCTAAACCTAAGGAGTGGACTTCTTCAGGTATGGGTAAATCATAGTCGAATTACAATTGAATTGGAAAATGAGGCACTCAAGGAATTAGGTAAGGCACGAACTCTTGGTCCTTCCAAGGGTGCACATGAAGTTGACAATGCTATTCTTGTCCAAAACTGTATGATGCAGAAAAAGGATTGTTTCAACAACAAAGTCAAGGATAAGATGGTACTCCCTTCTTTTCCAAAAGCCAGAAGGATGCAGCAACCAACGGCAGATCAAATACAGAGGAAGCAGAGCACTACCTATACTGGAGGCCAAAAAAAGGAGCAAAGACGATTGTTTCAGCCATTGAAACAAGTATGGATGCGGAAAGGCAAACCCCCTGTTGCGACCAGGCCAACACCACGGCCAAAACCTCTTATTAGTAGTCAACAACACGACACTAAGAAGTCTTTCATAAATTCTTCTGCGAAAGTAAAGTCTATTTGGATACCCAAGAAGCCGATGAAGGCCAGCCCACAATCACGACAAATCTGGGTGCCTAAGGCTTGCTTACGGGCTCAAATAGCTACACCAAGGCCACACCCTGTACAACATGTTTCACTCACTCGAACATCTGATGTCCAGTCTTACACATCATGCACGGACACATATTCTTCCATGCGGACAAGTAGAATCACTCGTAAATGGGCCCCGAAAAAGCCTCATTTCCAAGCCGATACTCCTAACAAACTCTTCAGAGTCTCCACAAAATCAAGATCAAAACCCATCCACTGTGTTTGGCAACCTAAAACCTGTAATAAACTCCCAGACCCCAGTTGTAAATCCATGCCCACCTACTAACTACATCACTCTCTCACTACATCATTCCACTTAGCTTCTAGGTCTACCCAATTCCTAACTACACGCACAAGCACCGAGCACTTAATAGCCTACTAATCTCTCCCGAACCTTATGTTAATGTTGTAATGGGGACAAAAACAGTTCTATCTCGTCCTTTACAATGTTAACACCTGTTTCTATATTCTCACAAAATCAGGAGGCAAGAAGTAACATGGCAGATACGGCAAGAACTAGCTCCCAGGCAGGCACCAGCCCCCAAGTCGTGGACATTGAAAGTCTTCCCGTTGAGGAGGAATTGAAGGAACGACCAGTGGCATTGAGGGCATTACACGCCATACCGGTTCAGAATTCTCCACAGGGACACACAATGCCGGTCAGCAAAAACTCACATTGGTTCAGTGATGTGGCAGGACCCCTAGGTGAAGGCACTTACATGTGGGAGGCCGAGATAGAATTCAATGGGCGCTGGGGCAGATATCACTTTTTCACCAGGGAATTTGAGAGACTACAAAATAATGAAGGACTGAAACCTATATGGAAGAAGGCGGGACTCTACGATTACTTCAAATTTCAATTGCCAAAGCCTGATTTTCTAAGGTGCTCTTATTTGATTAGCACCCTCACTCCAAGCAAAGACAAAAAGGGATACAGCTCCTTTGTCCTCCCATCTCTCACAAGGGGCAATGAACTGAAGCGTTTCAGGTTGACTATCAATTTGGTAAGGGAAGCTCTAGACATGAAAGGTATGCACATTCCTATGGAGAAAGAGACAATGGTTCCCTACAATATGAAGAACAAGAATCTGACGAAATTAAAGGACATGGTGGCAATGACACCTACAATTGCCATTCACTTGCGAATGGTCATGCAGCATTTCGCATTTCCCGCTCAAGAGAGGTTCACAATGCCACCTAAGAAGATATGGTTTAGTCTATACTTGGCTGATGTCTTTGATTTGACAATCAACATGCCCCACTGGATTATCGACCAAATCCACTTGGCTCATCAAAGGTGGTATAAGAAACAAAATTCTGTACTGTATGGATGTTGTGCCCTCACCAGGATTGTGTATAGATGTTTGGCTTATGATGTGCCACTGCAGAGGGCATTAAATTGGACCAGGGTACAAGAATTCCAATGTAGACTATCAACCACAGGACCGCCATCTAAGAAAATGAGAGGCGCAGTTCAGATGCCCTGTGCACAACCCTGCGGCGCGACATTGACACCAGAGACAACTCCACGACTTCCAAGGCGGGTACAACCCTTCACTATCAGATTACCAAGACACAGCACTGATGGTCCAAATCTAGTGTTTCCACCTGTACCAACCGACCTAGAGTTCCCTCACGGATTCACTTTAGAAGACCTAACTAATGAGGAGATAGCCAGAATCATAGAGGCTGTTAACGCGGAAGTGGAGGTAGAGCAAGCTAGTGGACAACAAACTGCTACAGACCAACCTCATCCCAGACAACCAGAGGTCGTCGATGTGGAGGTTGAAGAAGAAGAAGAACGAGAGGAGGAACATGATGGACAATCCGAGGAAGAAGAGCAGGAATATGATCAGGAAGCTCTGCAGGTACTTGAAGGTGCTCCAGCTTATACGAAGGCATTGAAAAAGCTCTATGATACCATGAACAGAGTTCAAGAGCAACATAGACTGTCCCTAGCAGCAGGCAAAGCCCTCATGAATCAAATCCTTGAGGAGGAAGGCGTAGACGAGCAATACCGCGCCACTCTTGACATGATATCTGATGCTTTAAGAGTACTTGAGATGGTTCATACCGCCCTTGCACAATCACGAAGAACGGAGCGATGATACGGCAGATGCCCCCCTCGATCAGGAAAGCAGATGAATGTATTAGTATCAGAACCATAAGGCACATCCACAACCATGGGCACCGCACACACTGTCCATGATACTGAGGAAACCCATGTATCAAGTGCACCTCCGTCACCCCCTTTGCCACCCCTGCCTCCAACTCCACCACATTCACCTCCCACTACCAGTGTAACCACTACTGTCACCGCCTCCAAGTCCACTACCCATACCGAAGCACAGACCGTCAGTCAACCCACACAACCCACACACCCTATCTCCACCTCTTTTGTCTATACGGCCACTGAAACAGTAATTCTAACCGCAGCCACAGAAAATCTCATTCCCCCAATCACACTTCCGGACAGTTCGTATTCACAATTGCACACACCATTGTACACTTTCACCACTATCACCGCACCCATAATTCCAATATTCACAATCACTCCCACTACTGCATCCACCGTTGATCTTATGGACATATCACCCACCTCCGCACCTCTCCCTCCCCCCATACACCCACCATCTCCCATTCCCCCACCTCCCACTTCACCATTTTCCAGCACCGCATCCACACTTCCATTCCCCTTCCCCTTTCCCTTCCCTTCTGCATTCAACACCCTTCTCGCATCCACCCCTATTAATAATGTATTTAATAATATGTATCAGTGTATGTCGCAACTACAACAGCACTACCAGCATCTTGATAACCAACATACGCGACACTTTCGAAGCCATGAAGAACTTCAAGTACGATTCATTGATCTCGAAAGGGAAAAGCGGCTACTACAACAACAGTACGCCACTTTACAGGAACAACATGAACAGTTAGTAGCCAATCCACCCCAGTCAGATGCAGAAGAAAGGCAACATATGGATGATTTGCTACACTCCCAGATAACGGAGAACCTCAAGCTTCGACGCAACCTAGCACTCCTACGAAAACACATGTCTACAGCACTCGAAGAGAATAAACGGCTGCAGAAACAGAATGAAGAAAACTTGGAAGCAGCCATGGAGGCTTCCCCACAGGAAATTGACCCAGATAGATTCAAGGCCATACCCTCAGCGAATATGCAAATTGTGTTGGAAACCCATGCCGACCTCCTCAAAGCCCATGCAGCATTAGAAAGAGAAAGAGATGACCTATTAAAGCAGCTGGCAACCCAGCATGAATCACCAAGCAAAGTCACAACCGCAGTTGACACGTCTGAAGAAGTCGAAAAACTCAACGCAGAACTAGAAGAATTACGAAGTAAAGTCATGCAATACGAGCGTCAACCTTCGCCTCTTGTAGAGCCTGAGCCTGAGGACTTAGTGCCAATTGAAATCGAGGAAACCTTCGAAGATCCATATGTTCCCATGCCTGCACCAGGGGGCAAGCAAACAGAAGAGGGCATGGACACCATCGAGATAGAGGCTCCTGAATGGATGCAGAGGTTAGAGAAAGTGGCCACAACCCATGATGATAGAGTGGCAGTTCAGATAGCGTCAATTTCACGATTGGAAGAGGTAGTTATAAAATCGGAGTACTTTCGAAACCTCTCCCATCATAGGTGGATCGGCACATCCGGCGATTTGTATGTTCCTTTCTGTGTCTTAATGGCAGACTACAATGGCGAAATCAAGCACCACACCTCAAAAGAACCAACCTCGGCTACAGAGTTTGCACCGGACGACATCCCAGCAAGTGCCAAGCAGGGCAATATACATCAACCGATGTGGAGGATTCGTCTACTGGAAACCTACCCAGAGATGGTAAGAACATGGAATAACATGCCTTTGTACATCAAATACAACCCATGCTACTGCCCTGTATTTCGAAGAAGGTCATGGCCAGAATACACAAAAACTGTGCTGACAACCAAAGGATGCGAGAAATGGCTCAATTATGTCTACTTAGCACCAGCTAAAGGCCAACCTACCATAGGATATATGATCTCGACAATTCGGCATTGGGGGGTCAGGTTTAGTTGGGGGGTCAGGTTTAAAAATGTACCAGATGTCATGGCCCAAATGTGCCTTAAAATTTTTGAACTCATGTTGGTCACCTTCAGGACTTTCAAGAATGTCAAGGAACCTCATCTGTCAGCTCTTGGATTTAATGAAGGTAATCAGGACCTTGTCTACGACATGAGCGCAACACCATCTATTAATGTTTTATATGCATGGCACGCACGTATCAAGTATCTACCAGCCTGCTTCAAACAGACGTTTGAAGAAATGTTTGTCACGGGATTCTGGGAATATCATTCAGAGATATTCATTCCCAGACCATCACATTTATTGCAATTGTTTGCAGTGGAACAAGCTCTCCATTCAGAAAAGTTACGTATACCACATCCAGAGGTCCCTTGGCCATGGCCTTGGCCTCCATTTTGGTAATGGAAGAAGGTGTCATTTGTTACTCTCTTGCCTCCTTGTGTGCAATGGCGTTGGTCTTGGTGTATGGATTTGCATGTGTGTGTGCATGGTTGGGAGGATGTTCCCCTTTGCTCCTTGTGACGTTGGCCATTGTTGCCATTGCTCCATGAGCGTGGGTGAACCTCTCCTCTCATTCTTTGCCCCAACTTGGAGAAACTTCTCACTTCCATGTGAGGCGGCTAGGGTTCGTTGTTCCCCTTTTCTCAACAATTTTTGCGCCGTTTCCAGGGATGCTCTACTCACGGACTTGGCCAAAGGGTTGCAGATTGCAGAACATCACTTAGCACAAGACGTTGTTGAGTACTACATCCAACGACCCACCCAACAAGGGTCTGTCAGGGACGACAGACGCGAGAGAGGGGGGGTGTTGGAACTGAAGGACTCACAAGGCAAGGAAGCTTACGAAGGGAGTCAGAGAGAAGAGAAAGTACAAGCAGACAGAGCAATCAACGACAATCTGGCAAGTAGGCCAATATTTTTTCAAGACACTAACGCATATAAAAGAGGTGGACACACAAGGAGAAGGAGCAAGTAGGGAGCTCTAGGAAATGTATGTCAAAATGTTAATAGAAACTTCTACACAAATAGTGATTTTCATCACTAAAAACCATTGTAAATACCATTTCATATTTTTGTAGCTCCATTTTGTGCAAGCCAAGGAGTCCTTGAGCATGAGGAGCTTTAGAAGTACCTACCTGTCACTTTTCACTTCGTTTGAACCTCCAAATAGGGTAGAGAACCTAATTTTTAACTAGGCTGGACACTAGGTCTGGACACGGCCAAAACCTAGTCAAAAACTATAAATAGAGCTAGAGAGCTCATTTTTTAGGTTAGCTTGTAATTGATCTAAACTTGTATGAGCACTTTTGAAGTAATCTAAAATAACTCCATTGTCCCTCTCTTTGTCTTACCTTGAGTGCGCGCGTGTGTGTATGTGTGTGCATGTTAGTGTGCTTCTCACTCACGCACTTGTGCCTTCACTTGTACTACTCATCACTGAGCTACAAGCACTCAGTAGTTAAAGTTGGAAATGTTAAGACTTCTGATGGGAATCAAAACTTGTTGAGTACGGTACTATATGTACCAACCACTACCAAAAATTTGATAAGTGTTGGATAGATTGTGGAAAAAGGTTTGCAGGTCAAATTCAACCAATTTGGAGCATTTGTGGAGGATCCCAAGCATGCGTTCAAGAGAATTGCTAAAGGAGAAAAATCAGGTAGACTTTTCACTTTTGAGCTAGAAGATACAAAGAATATTGCACTCTACAATTATAAAGATCAAACACTTTCAGAGCTTGAGATTTGGCATTAAAGATTAGGGCATGTAGGTGAAAGAACCTTGAAGCAAATATGCAGGGATCAATGTGCGCTTGGGATACCTAATGTATCCAAGCAACATATGATCTACAAGTGTGGTGCTTGTCAGTTTGGAAAGTCCCACAGGTTACCATTCTCAAGGAAGGGCTATATGCATGAGGACTACCTAGAGCTTGTCCATACAGATGTATGGGGACCAAGAAAAGACCCCTCAATCTCAGGATCAAGGTACTATGTATCTTTTATTGATGATTATAGCAGGTGGACTATATTGTACTTTATGAAGCACAAAGATGAAGTGTTCAACTGTTTTAAAAAGTATCTTGCACTTGTTGAGAATCAGACAGGGAAGAATCTAAAAAGGCTAAGGTCAGATGGAGGAGGTGAGTACTTCTCCAATGAGTTTGAAGCATTCTTGCAGGACATAGGAATCAAGAGAGAAATCACCACAAGGTATACTCCTGAACAAAATGGGGTAGCTGAGAGAAGAATTAGATTGATTGTTGAAACAGCTAGGTCAATGTTGAATCAAAAGAAATTACCTAACTATTTATGGGCAGAGAGTGTATCTACTGCCACTTACCTCATAAATAGGTTGCCATCTTAATCTCTTGATGGGATGACCCCTTATGAAGCATGGCCTGGTAAGAGACCCTCACTTGATCATTGCAGGATATTTGGATGTGTAGGATATGTACACATTCCTTGTCAAATAAGAGGTAAGCTAGACCCTAAGGCTGAGAAGTGTATCTTTATTGGATATGATCTAAATCAAAAGGGGCACAGGTTCTAAAACCCTTCAAATAAGGGATTCATGGTTAGTAGAGATGTTGTCTTTGATGAAAATGACTCTTGGTATGAGAATGAATGCAAGAAGTTTAAACTACCCTATGACTTGGAGGAGGAGTTTCCAAGTCTTGCTAAGGAGGAACCTACTCAGAGTGAAGACACTAATTCAGATGATGAAGATATTATCAATCTTGAAGAATTCAAGGCATGGAAGTCCAAAGGCAAACTCAAGATGAAGAAACTTGAAGACATACCTGAATCTTCAAATCAATCAATTAGAAGATCACAAAGGGAGAGCAAAAACCTATCAGATATGGGTATGACACCTCTCTTGTCACTGAACATTCTATTTATCTTGCCAACGACTTGTCAATTGAAGAACTAGGATCATATGAAGAAGCAAAGACCAAGACAGAATGGAAAGAAGCTATGGATGAGGAGATTGAAGCACTCAAAGAAAGTGACACATGGGAACTAGTACCAAAGAAAGAGGCTATGAAGGTAACTGGATCTAGATGGATCTATATATCAAAAGAAATTCGGATGGTCAATTAGCAGGTACAAAGCTAGAATTGTGGCCAAGGGTTTTGCACAAACCCAAGGCATTGACTATGAAGAAACATTCTCACCTGTGGCCAAGATGCCAACCATCAGGGTATTGGTAAGTGTGGCTGCATCTAAGAATTGGAACATGTATCAGCTAGATGTAAAAAATGCTTTTTTGGATGGATGGATTTCAGAGGAGGTATACATGTCACAACCTCTTGGTTATGAGGAACCTAATAAGGTAACCTATGTATGCAAATTAAAAAAAGGCTCTTTATGGATTGAAGCAGGCACCTAGGGCATGGAATCATAGGTTGACCACATACCTTCAAGACCAAGGTTTTATCATGAGCAACACAGACACCTCTATTCATTAAGAGAAGTAATTCAGAGGTAATATACCTATGTGTTTATGTTGATGATATCATACTTACAGGTAATGATGTCAATGGAATCAGACAAATCAAGAACCAGATGATGAAGGAGTTCAAGATCAGTGATCTTGGTTTACTAAAGTACTTTCTTGGACTTGAGTTAGTCTATACTAACTCTAGAATCTATATTACTCAGAAAAAATACATACAGGATATGTTGAAGAAGTTTCATTTGCAGGATGCAAAAGTTGCAAGTACTCCAATGGAGGTAAACCTAAAACTAAGTGCCCATGAAGGTGATGAAATTGATGATATTACAGGTTACCACAGCATAGTGGGAAGCTTGAACTATGCTACCTTGACAAGGATAGATATTGCATATGGAGTTAGTGTGCTAAGTTAGTTTATGCACAAGCCTAGGGAACCTCACTTGGAGGCTCCCAAAAGGATATTAAAATACCTCAAGGGTACTCAACATCATGGTTTGTATTTCCCTTACACTTCAGACTTGGATATCAAGATTTATTCAAATGCAGATTGGCTAGGATGCAAGGATGATAGGAGGAGCACTTCAGGATACATTTCATTTGCAGGTGATAAACCAATATCATGGTCTTCAAAGAAGCAACCTACTATTGCTTTATCTTCTACAGAGGCAGAGTATAGAGGATTGGCCAATGCCACTCAAGAAGCCATATGGATCAAGTTATTGTATACAGAATTGGGTTTGTATACTACCTCACCTTTGATCTTTGGAGATAATACAAGCTCACTTCACCTTGCAGCTAATCTTATTTATCATGCTAGGACCAAACACATAGAGGTCCATTACCATTATGTGAGAGAGAACCTATTAAGCCAGGACATTCAACTAACATATGTATCAACCAACATG
>CM035428.1:73614727-73624727 GCA_020310875.1 Ceratopteris richardii | reverse complement strand
CCTTACCTTTTGCCTCTTCATATGTAGAAGGGTCTTCATCTTCCTTTATCATATAAGCATAATCTTTAGTAGCCAAAAAAGAAGTTTCATAGCTATACCTTGTAGGTTGCCATTTATGTCTTGTTGACCTTCTGAGTTCTCCACTCCTTGAGGTTTCTGGTTCATCACATTCTGGATCAAACCTTGGCACTTCTTCAACTTCAACCTGTACTTTATTGTTCTCCTCTTCATCAAATATCTGAACCTTTGATTTACCTTTGTTTTGATTCACAATTTCTTCATCATCTGCATGAACATTAAGTGTACCTGCATACCAAGACCTTGCTCATCAAATGTAACATCCTTAGACACAAGGAATTGTTTTGTGGATGGACTCCACAACCTATATCCCATCTGCTTATCATCATATCCAATAAACACATATTTTTCTCTTACCCCACCATGCCTCATATGGTCTCATACCCTGCAAAGCTTTACATGGTAATCTATTGACCAAATATGTAGCTGTATTTACAGCCTCAACCCACAAGTAATTTGGGCAATTTGACTCGTTCATCATGGATCTTGCAAACTCAACAAGAGTTCTATTCCTCCTTTATGCTACACCATTTTGTTGAGGAGCGTACCTGTAAGAAATTTCTCTTTTTATACCTGCATTCCACAAGTAATCACTGAACTCATTAGAGAAATACTCTCCCCCTCCATCTAACCTTAGTCTCTTCAACTTATGACCTGTAATTCTATCTGCATACACATGATAATGCTTGAATGTATTGAACACTTCTGACTTATCTTTGATCACATAAATAGTGATCCATCTGGTAGCATCATCAACATAAATCACATAATACCTTGAACCATTGATACTGAAATCTGTTGATGTATGAAACACCACAAGAAATGAATTAATGTGACACTAGAACACCTCTATGGTCACCATTAACTCATTGCCACTCCAACCTTTGAGAAATGATAGCCTAAAGTGAGAACTTTTCTTCTACAGAAATTCCTAGTCACTGAAATGACATACCTTCAGTATTTTTCTAATTTCTCCTAGCTCAAGTATTATTTCTCCATGAAACTTTATAAGCTCAAACTAGAAGAGTAGAGCTTTCCAACAAGCTATCATATGCATCAAACGGATCTCTAGAACTCAAGTTATGGCTCTCACAAGATGACCCTGTATGAGCTTCCAAAACTGGAAACTTTGCCTGTTTTAGTATTCCTGGTGTCCAAAAATAAAAAATTCGATGCCTGGCATCGAATTTCAGTCCAAGTTGATGCCGGGCATCGACTTTGGGCTTTTTTGGCTATTTTTCTGCACCAGAAACACTCTATTTTACACACACATGAAGAAGATGACTTATATGCTAGAAGTCGATGCCGGGCATCCATTTTATGCTAGAACTCGATGCCAGGCATCGAGTTGCTCCACAAACTTCATATTTTTAGAAGATTCAACAACAGTTAACACACAGAGAATGAAAAAATGACTTATCAACCAAGATTCGATGCCAGGCATCGAATTGCTCAGAAAACTTGAACTTTTGAATTCATCACATAGTAGGCAAGCATGGAGATGATGGAGAGAGACTCATACACAGATCTTTACTCAGTTCTTTCTCATAGCTATGAAAACTCAGAAGTTTTACAGATGCTTTCTCACTCAGAGAAGCCCGACTATACTCAGTCGTATAAAATGAACTCCTTCTTCTACTTCTTCTCTCTAATTCTATCTCCTCTCATGCCGCGTCAGTTGATACAAACTAACTTATATAGATTTTCGTATTCTCGTGATTTTAAAAAACTTCTAGAACTAAAGTGAACTAACTTTACAAGTATAATACAGTTGTGAATTTGTCCCTTCACATAGGCATGGGGTTTTCTTCCTAAGATTTGACCTTGAAATATATGTCCAATTAGTGAGTGTTTCTCCAACAGCTCCCCCTCAATCACTAATTGACATTCCCTGTTTCTTCATATCTTCTTCTTTTCTTTTACTCCTGCCATGCTTTTGAATCTGCTGGTCTTCACACCATCCAAGCTCTTTGTCATTATGTCTGCTAACTGATCTTTAGTAGAAATGTACTCCACTTCAATCTCCTTCTCCATTACCTTTTCTCTGAGAAAATGATACTATATCTCTATGTGCTTTGTCCTTGCATGAAATACTGGATTTGCTGCAAGATAAAGTGAACTCATATTATCTCCATGTATTGTAGGTGTACCTTGATCAATGCCTAAGCTCTTGAACAATGTCTGCATCCATATGACTTCCTTAGCTGCTTCCACAAGTCCTTTGTACTCTGCTTCAGTTTATGATAATGCTACTGTATGTTGTTTCTTTGAACACCAACTTACAAGCTTATCACCAATATATATCATGTAACCATGAGTTGATCTTCTGTCATCTTGATTACCTGCCCAATCTGAATCACTATAGGCTCTCAACTTCAACTCTGATGTAAAAGGATAATATAATCCTTCCTTTATAGTTCCTTTGATATATCTGAGAACTCTTTGACCTGCAATCCAATGTGGGTCCTTTGGACAATGCATGAATTGTGACAAAACTCCCACGGCATAACTAAGATCAGGTCTTGTTAGTGTAGCATAAATCAAACTACCCACAAGAGATTGATACTTTTTCATATCTTTGTAGTCTGCACCATCATATTTACTGAGCTTGTGATTAACTTCAAGTGGAGTTGAAGCTTCTCTGCAATTTTCCATATCAAACTTCTTCAACAAGTTCAGAAGATACCTTTCTTGTGACACATATATGCCATGATCTGTATAAGTAACTTTCATTCCAAGAAAGTATGATAACTTTCCTAGGTCACTGATCTTGAATTCTTTTTCAAGCAATCTCTTTACCTCCTTGATTCCTTCATCTGAAGTACCTGTGATTATAATGTCATCTACATAAATACAAATGTAGATTGTACCTTCCTCTGTTCTTCTGATAAGTAGACTTGGGTCTGCTTTTGAACTTTGATATCCAAGATCATTGAGATACTTCACCAGTCTATAGTTCCAAGCTCTTGGAGCTTGCTTCAATCCATACAATGCTCTTCTCAACCTGCAAACAAAATTTGGATACCTGGAATCTATAAACCCTTGAGGTTGTTCCATGTATACCTCATCTGATATGTATCCATTCAAGAAGGCATTTTTTATATCCAATTGACTTAGAGTCCATCCTTTTGAAGCTGCAATAGCAATGATTGTCCTTATAGTTGACATCTTAGCTACAGGACTGAATGTCTCATCATAATCTATGCCATAGGTCTGGGCATAGCCTTTCACCACCAATCTAGCTTTGTACCTGGCTATACTTCCATCTGCAAGCTTCTTCACTTTATAAACCCATTTATTTCCAATTACTTTCTTACCATTTGGTTTAGGAACAAGTTCCCATGTCTTGTTCTCCTCCAGTGCATTGAACTCTTCCTTCATTGCTTCTTCCCATTGCTTCTTACCTTTAGCTTCATCATAGTTCTGAGGTTCTTCATCATCTTTGACCATATATGCATAGTTCTTCTGAGTTATGTAAGAAGTATCATAAGAATACCTTTCTGGTTGTCTTCTAGTCCTGCTTGACCTTCTTGGTTCACATTCTTCATAAGTTTCTGGATACACCTCTTCATCAAATATAGGAGCTTCTTCATTCCTTCTTGTTAATCCACTTCTGGATGTACTTGCTTGCATATAGTCTTCATCTCTATTCACCTGCACAATTGATTTTCCTTTCTCACATCTTCTTACCTCTTCTTCAAATTCCTCAGCTGTATTACTTTGATCTGCATACCAACTTTTCTGTTCATCAAATGTAACATCTCTAGAAACAATAAATTGTTTGGTTAGAGGATTCCACAATCTGTAACCCATCTGCTTTTCATCATAACCAATGAACACATATTTTTCTGCCTTTGGTTCAAGTTTATGCCTAAGCTGTGATGGCACATAAGCATATGCAATTGATCCAAACACTCTACAATGATCTAGTGTTGGTTTCTTACCCCACCAAGCTTCATATGGAGTCATTCCATTCAGAGCTGCACATGGTAATCTATTCACAAGATATGTAGCTGTATTTACAGCCTCAGCCCAAAGATAATTTGGACAATTCTTCTCCTTTAGCATAGCTCTAGCAAACTCAACCAAGGTCCTGTTCCTTCTTTCTGCTACACCATTTTGTTGTGGTGTATACCTGCAAGTTATTTCTCTCTTAATACATGCATTCCAAAGATAATCATTGAACTCTTGGGAGAAATATTCTCCCCCTCCATCAGACCTCAGTCTCTTAAGCTTTTGACCTGTGACTCTCTCTGCATATGCATGAAAATGCTTGAAAGCTCCAAACACTTCTGATCTTTCCTTCAAAACATATAATGTTATCCATCTTGTAGCATCATCAATGAAAAGAACATAGTACCTTGAGCCACTGATAGATCCTTCTTTTGTTGGTCCCCATACATCTGTATGAATGAGCTCAAGTACTCCATCATGTTTGAATCCTTTCTTTTGAAATGGTAACCTGTGTGCTTTACCCATTTGACATGCTTCACATTTATAAACCATATGTTGACTTTGCACATTTGGTAATCCTAGTACAGACTGATTAGCAACCATAGCTTTAATTCCTCTTTCATTGAAATGACCTAATCTCTTATGCCAGAGATCAAGTTCTGTAATCACTGCTTCACCATGTGTGAGCAAAGCTTGACCAATGTCCCCTTGCACTCTTAAAGTAAAGAGTCTACCTTCTTTCTTACCAGAGACAATCTGATTATATCCATTCTCTGGATCTTCCACAAAAAACTCCTTCATTTGTAAACCTGACTTGAAAACCTTTTTCAACTATCTGTCCCACACTAATCAAGTTTTTAGGTATTGTGGGAACATACAAAACATTGGTTAGCAAATCTGCTCCACTCTTACATTTCACCTTTCCAATTGAATGTACACTATGTCTTGTATTATCACCTGTTTGAACAGTATGACTAGAAATGCCTTTTTCCAATTCTGACATCAATTCTATGTTTCCTGACAAATGATTAGAACATCCAGAGTCAATGTAAAATACCTTTAGATCTTCTTTATCTGATGTGTTGATTGAGTTCATCATCAATGATGTATGACTTTCATTCTGTGTGTCATTTGCATAGTTGTAGTAGGTGGTGTTGTAGGATTGATTTTGTCCCCAACTTCTTCCTCCACCTCTACCGTAGCCTCCTCTTTGACTTTGTCTACCTCTCTGAAAATTACTTTGATATCTTCCACCTCGACCTCTGCTATTGTTGTTTTGATTCTGGTTTGATCCTTGTTGATTGTGCCAACAGTCATGAGCCAAATGATTACTCAATCCACAGATCCAGCAAGCCTTCTTGTTATTATTTTGATTACCTCTACCTCTTCCAAAACCTCTTGCTCTTCCTCTACCAGTGCCTTTACCTCTTGCATAATAAGCTTGAGAACTAGACTCCTCTTCATCCTTTACTTTACCTTTATCTCCTTTCTTCTTATTCTTCATGTACATTGCAGAACTTTGTGCTTTATCTCCATCTCCCTTCAAGTCTTGCTCATATGTGAGCATCAAACCAAGCAACTGGTTCAAATCTGGAACATAATGATTTAATGAAAGTTCTATTGATAAGACAAAAGGTTTCCACCTTTCATCCCCTCTCAAACCTGCAAGTAGTTGAGCAATCAATCTGTGATCTTCAACATCTTCATCTATGGATCCAAGACTATCTGCTAGATCCTTCATCTTAGTGACATAATCACTAATGGTTTGACTTGGCTTCTTCTTGAATGTTGTAAACTCTGACCATAGACTTGCTTTTCGTGCTTTAGTAGTACTTTGGAAATGATACTCCAATGCATTCCATATATCTTCAGATGATTCCAATCCTCTGATGTGTGGTAGCAAATGATCAGAGATTGTATTGTAAATGTATGCTTTTGCACTTGCATCCTTCTTCTGCCAATGCTTTAAAGCATCAAGTTCCTCTTTCTTTGGTCGGCTTTCATCTTCAAATACTGGCTTCTCTTCTTCACCTGTTACATATACCATGAGATCCTTACTCATAAGTAATGCTTCCATTCTCATTACCCATGCGGGGTAATTATCTCTGTCCAGTTTGTCAATGGAGATATGATCTGCCATAGTTCTTTTCTTCTGCTGCAACCTGTGAGCTTAAAGGATAAAGGATAATACCTTTTGAAGTTCTTTGTGTATGAGGATACTTTTGAAGTAACCTTTTGATGCCTTGTGTCTTCAAATGCTTCACCTTTTAAACTTTAATGGAAAACTTTACAAAACTTCTCGTACCTTTGTCGTCTTCTGCTCTCAAGACTCTTTCTACTCTGATACCACTTGTTGATGTATGAAACACCACAAGAAATGAATTAATGTGACACTAGAACACCTCTATGGTCACCATTAACTCATTGCCACTCCAAACTTTGAGAAATGATAGCCTAAAGTGAGAACTTTGCTTCTACAGAAATTCCTAGTCACTGAAATGACATACCTTCAGTATTTTTCTAATTTCTCCAAGCTCAAGTATTATTTCTCCATGAAACTTTCTAGGATGAAACTAGAAGAGTAGAGCTTTCCAACAAGCTATTATATGCATCAAACGGATCTCTAGAACTCAAGTTATGGCTCTCACAAGATGACCCTGTATGAGCTTCCAAAACTGGAAACTTTGCCTGTTTTAGTATTCCTGGTGTCCAAAAATAAAAAATTCGATGCCTGGCATCGAATTTCAGTCCAAGTCGATGCCGGGCATCGACTTTGGGATTTTTTTGGCTATTTTTCTGCACCAGAAACACTCTATTTTACACACACATGAAGAAGATGACTTATATGCTAGAAGTCGATGCCGGGCATCCATTTTATGCTGGAACTCGATGCCAGGCATCGAGTTGCTCCACAAACTTCATATTTTTAGAAGATTCAACAACAGTTAACACATAGAGAATGAAAAATGACTTATCAGCCAAGATTCGATGTCAGGCATCGAATTGCTCAGAAAACTTGAACTTTTGAATTCATCACATAGTAGGCAAGCATGGAGATGATGGAGAGAGACTCATACACAGAACTTAACTCAGTTCTTTCTCATAGCTATGAAAACTCAGAAGTTTTACAGATGCTTTCTCACTCAGAGAAGCCCGACTATACTCAGTCGTATAAAATGAACTCCTTCTTCTACTTCTTCTCTCTCACTCTATCTCCTCTCACGCCGCGTCAGTTGATACAAACTAACTTATATAGATTTTCGTATTCTCGTGATTTTAAAAAACTTCTAGAACTAAAGTGAACTAACTTTACAAGTATAATACAGTTGTGAATTTGTCCCTTCACATAGGCATGGGGTTTTCTTCCTAAGATTTGACCTTGAAATATATGTCCAATTAGTGAGTGTTTCTCCAACAAAATCCTTTGATGGTCCCCACACATATGTGTGTACTAACTCAAGCCTCTCTGAATACATAAAACCATGCTTGGAATAAGATTGCTTATGAGGCTTACCTAATTGACATGCCTCACATCTGTATGTCATATGTTGACCTGCAACATTAGGCAATCCAAGCACTGAACCATTGTTAACCATATCTTTAATACCTCTTTCATTAAAATGTCCAAGCCTTTTGTGCCAAAGATCTAACTCTGAGATCTTATGTCCTCCATAGGTGTACAAGGCATGACCAATGTTACCTTGAATCTTCAATTTGAAGATTCTTCCTTCTTTCTTCCCTGAAACAATTTGTTTATACCCATTGCTAGGGTCTTCCACCAAAACTCCTTCATTAGTGAACCTAACTTCATAACCTTTTTCAACAATTTGTCCTACACTTATCAGATTCTTTGGAATTGTAGGAACATACAAAACCTTACTCAAGAGAATACTTCCATCCTTGGCCTTCACTGATCCAATTGACTTCACATTGTGCTTTGTATTGTCACCTGTTTGAACTACATGATTAGTTACCTTATTCTCCAAATCAGTCATCAAGGCTATGTTGCCACTCAGGTGATTGCTACACCTTGAGTCAATGTAGAAGACTCTTTGGTCTTCACTTTGCCTTTCACAAGTTGCATTCATTATCAATGTTGAATCCTCCTTCTGATCTGAAGCATCATTGTAGTATGTATTGTTGTATTGCTAACTTTGAAATCCTCTACCTGCATTTCTTCTGAAGTAGCCTCTACTACCTCTACCTCTGAAATTACCTCTTTGATTTCTGCCACCTCTTCCTCTTGAATTAAAGTTCTGATTATATCCACCATTATTCTGAGTATTATGCCAACAATCATTAGCTAAAAGATTTGTCTTACCACAAATCCAGCAAGCTTTAACTCCATCTTTATTACTTCTGCCTCTTCCTCTACCTTTACCACCTCCTCTTCATCTTAGGAAGTTAGCCTGACTAGTTGTTCCTCCATCTTCATTTGCTTGTTGCTTCCGTTTGCTATTCTTCTTATCCTTTGAATACATTGCTTGACCTGCACTCTTATCACTTTCACCTTTGACATGCTGCTCAAAGGTTAGCATGTGTCCTAGCAACTAATTTAAATCAGGAGTAAAATGATCTAGTGATAATTCAGTAGACAAAATGAATGGCTTCCATTTGTCATCACCTCTCAAACCTGTAAGGATTTGCCTTACCTATTTATCCTCCTCAATATCTTCATCAACTGCTCCTAATGCATCTACAATGTCCTTCATTCTTGTTACATAATATGAGATGGATTGAGAGGCCTTCTTTTTGAATGTGGTAAATTCTGCCCACAAGGATGCCTTCCTTGACTTTGTGGTGTTTTGGAAATGCTCCTCCAAAGCATTCCATATGTCACTTGCACTTTCAAGACCTCTAATGTGAGGTAGCAAGTAGTCATTAACTGCCATATAGATAATGCTCCTAGCTTGAGCATCTCTCTTCATCCAAGTCTTCAAATCAAATAATTCCTCCCTAGTTGGAACACTAGGATCTCTGAACTGAGGCCTTTCCTGCTCATAAGATGAGCTTCCATCCTCATTGACCATGCTGGATAGTTCTCTCTATCCAGTTTCTCTATCTCAAGAGAATCTCCCATCCTTTCTTCACATGTGTATTAAATCATTCAAGCTTTATGAGGAATAAAGTTACCTTTACTTTGAATGAAGTTCCTTTTGTCTTCCTTGATGTCTTATGGCCTCCTTCTCAAGCTTTTCTCTCAAGCTTTCACCTTTTGAATCTTCAAATGTTGAATTCTTTATGACTACAGCAGTCAGGGTCCTCCTTTCTTCAATTTTGATACTTCCTGGTCTGATACCACTGATGGAGAATGTTAATCTCCAAAAGAACAAGCTATTCTTGAAGTTAGAGCACCTCTATATCAAGAGTAACCCAAAACCTTCACCAATTTGGAGGATCAATACTCTACTTCTAAAATCTTCAACAAACTGAGACTACACAGAAAGTCTGGTGCACATAACTCTCTCATTGACTTATCAAACGTGTAAAGCTTTTGATAACACTCTGCATAAGGTGTCACCTACAGTTTACACACCTTCTCCAAGTTAAATCATTCCAAAAGAATCTGTAGATCTTGAGAAATGATCTCAAAAAGTCACCTATGCCTAAAACTGTTCTTCTGAGAAGTCGATTCAGACACCTGTAACTTCTAACACTTGGTTCTCTCAAATTAAAACCCCTTTATGCAAATGCTTTTAGCCATAGATGGCTTACCTTCCAACTTAGATTTTGACTCCTCATTTGTGCAAAACTTTGCACTGTGCATTGAAAATTGATCACTTCTTTGACCATCGAGATTGCACCTCTTTCAAAAGACACTCAACAGTTCTTCACATACAAATGTTTCTACACATTTTCCCTCAGCATGTTTACAATTAGGCTCTCAAACTTTAATCATAGACTCATCAACTATGGAATTAAACTTCTACAAAAGGATTCTTGAAATGATCAAGTACAGGAGGAGAAC
>CM035428.1:73592227-73607227 GCA_020310875.1 Ceratopteris richardii | reverse complement strand
CTTCTTTCGCTTGTTAATGAGATCAACCTAACTATCATTGTCTGTTGTAATTGAACAGAGGTCCTTCCAAAGCTCCCATTTCCCATCATCTTGACTATTCACATCTCTTTTAAAGAAACGTCTTGCCTTCTTCCCAGTCATTGAAACTTGTTGTAAAATCTCTTGAGACTCACCATACTTCTTAACAACTAAAGATACGTGGCCGCCATGACAACCTATAGAATTCAAAAGATCTTCTATTTTTTGGATTGCTGTTGTAGACCTCTCTAGTGGTTTCATTGCAAATGCATATTCAACATGGAGCTTCAAAAGCCTATCAAAGATCCTTATGAATGCATGCAAAGTACAAAAGTGAACATTGACTAATGGAAATGGGATAATGGGGTTCCAATCATTCCTTATTTTATCACGAGTTGGTTCTTGTAACATTGGACACCTCAAAAGTGATATCTCCCATTCCCTGTGATTCGATGAGTCTATTTCATCAATTTCTTCAGAGTCATCAACTCTCATCAATGCCCTTTCCGGTTTAGACTGTCTCTTAGATCCTTCGTAACCTTGTGTACAATATGGGCAAGCATAGAGAGAAGATGCTCCTTGTTTACAACCTAACATGCATTTTATACCCTTAAGGTCTCCACCCAAATGCCATTCTACCTCAAAATCACCTATATCATCTACAGAAAGCTTTTGCCCATGTATTTGAGAAGAGATTACTTTCGTAATCCATGGAGTCCTACTAAAAATCCAACAAATAACATTGTTTGTTTCTTTGGGAACTTCTATAGCACCTAACCACCAGATATCTCTCTCTGATTGCACACTGTAAGTCAAATGGTCCCTCCCTCCTAAAGTTTCATCACTCATTGCATGGTCCATAATTTCATTCATTAGCGTCACACTCAACCTTTCTAGTTGCCGACCCTTTATGATTTGACACTCATCAAGCTTCAGTATGAACTTTAACTTAACATTACAGTCTACACAAAAGAGAAAACATTATCTTAATATGACAAGGCCCTTTTGAGTTAATATACACTGAAAATGAGACTTGAAAAAAAATTCATTTTTTTATTCAAATACATGTACGACTTTGATGATGTGGAAGGTAGATTCTCTTTCTCTCTCTCTAGAAGAAGAAAGAAAGAGGCCTACTGAAGCCTAAAAAAAAGCCTACTGTATCCTACTAAAAAGTGCCCAATTAAATGCACTTTGTCCCTTTAAACAAGAACAGAATTAAGCTTAATCCCTAAAAATTAGGGATCCTTACAAGGCCCATGCAGGGTTCATTTTTTCCCCTAATCGATAGATACATAGATAGATAGATAGATAGATAGATAGATAGATAGATAGATAGATAGATAGATAGATAGATAGATAGATAGATAGATAGATAGATAGATAGATAGATAGATAGATATGTAGGTAGATAGGTAGATAAGTAGGTAGGTAGGTAGGTAGATAGATAGATAGATAGATAGATAGATAGATAGATAGATAGATAGAGAGAGAGAGAGATAGATACGTTGATAGATAGATAGATAGGTAGGTAGATAGATAGATAGATAGATAGATAGATAGATAGATAGATAGATAGATAGATAGATAGATAGATAGATAGATAGATAGATAGATAGATAGATAGATAGATAGATAGATAGATGGATAGATAGATAGATAGATAGATAGATGTTGGTGCAAGGCAATCAACAATTGAAGTTTTGAAGTCAAGCATTGAAGAAAAGATCAAGATATGAAGCATGAAGAAAGTATATGTTCAAAGGATGAAGATGTGTATACATATGTACATTAATTCAGAGATAGCTCACTTATACTTTTGTATGGTTAAGAGCTTGTACATATTTGCCTATATATACCAGTAAAAATGTCGGGACAAATATGACAGAGCATGTGAATAGAGAAATTAGAAGTTGTATGAGTCATTAGACACTTTAGAAGTGAGTAAGATCTCTCTCATCACTCAGATGTAAAGTTTTCCAGAAATGAAGAAAAGTTGCACCGGATATTTCTGAGAGCTTTCCTTCTGTGTCAAATCTTTTGTGAAATGCTTTTGTACAAGTCTAAGTCTATAGTTGATTGATCTCTGTACAAGTTTCTAGCTTTTAATTGTAAACAGGATGTGAGAATTATGAGTAGGAACATACATATGTGAAAAAGTGTTGTGTGTCTTCTGAATCAAGTGCAATCTCGATGGTCAAAGAATTGATCATTTCCCAGTGCACAGTGTAAAGTTTTGCACAAATGAGGAGTCAAAATCTAAGTTGGAACGTAAGCCATTTACAGCTAAAAGCATTTGCATAAACGGATTCTAGTTTGAGAGAACCAACCTTTACAAGTTGCAGGTTGTCTATAAAGAACTACAGTTTTAGACATAGGTGACTTGTTAAGATCATTTCTCAAGATCTACTGAGTCTTTTGGAATGATTTAACTTGGGGAAGGTGCGCAAGGCAACACCTTGTGCAAAGTTTTATAAAAAACTTTACACATTTGATAAGTCAATGAGTGAGTTATGTGCAACAGACTTTCTGTGTAGTCACTTTCTTCATAGTTTGTTCAAAATTTTGATAATTGATCATTGATCCTCTAAATTGGTAAAGGTTTTGAGTTACTCTTCATATAGAGGTGCTCTAACTTCAAGAGTAGCTTGTTCTTTTGGAGATTAACACTCTCCATCAGTGGTATCAGAGCAGGAAAAATCAAAATTGAAGAAAGGAGGACCCCGACTACTACAGTCATAGAGAATTCAACATTTGAAGATTCAAAAGGTGAAAGCTTGAGAGCAAAGCTTGAGAAGGTGGCCATAAGACATCAAGGAAGACAAAAGGAACTTCATTCGAAGTAAAGGTAACATTATTCCTCATAAAGCTTGAAGGATTTAATACACAGGTGAAGAAAGGATGGGAGATTCTCTTCAGATAGAGAAACTGGATAGAGAGAACTATCCAGCATGGTCAATGAGGATGGAAGCTCATCTTATGAGCAAAGACTTAATAGGTTATATTACAGGTGAAGAAGAAAGGCCTCAGTTCAGAGATCCTAGTGTTCCAACTAGAGAGGAATTGTCAGATTTGAAGACTTGGATGAAGAGAGATGCTCAAGCTAGAAGTATTATCTACATGGCAGTTAATGACGACTTGCTACCTCACATTAGAGGTCTTGAAAGTGCAAGTGATATATGGAATGCTTTGGAGGAGCATTTCCAAAACACCACAAAGTCAAGGAAGGCATCCTTGTGGGCAAAATTTACCACATTCAAGAAGAAGGCCTCTCAATCCATCTCAGATTATGTAACAAGAATGAAGGACATTGCAGATGCATTAGGAGCAGTTGATGAAGATATTGAGGAGGATAAATTAGTAAGGCAAATCCTTATAGGTTTTACAGGTGATGACAAATGGAAGCCATTCATTTTGTCTACTGAATTATCACTAGATCATTTTACTCCTGATTTAAATCGGTTACTAGGACACATGTTAACCTTTGAGCAGGATGTCAAAGGTGATGGTGATAAAAGTGTGGGTCAAGCAATGTATTCAAAGGATAAGAAGAAGAGCAGCAAAGGGAAGCAACAAGCAAATGAAGATGAAGGTACAAATAGCCAAGCTAACTTCCTAAGAGGAAGAGGAGGTGGCAAAGGTAGAGGAAGAGGGAGAAGTAATAAAGATGGAGGCAAAGCTTGTTGGATTTGTGGTAAGACAAATCATCTAGCTAATGATTGTTGGCATAATACTCAGAGTAATGGTGGATATAATCAGAACTTTAATTCAAGAGGAAGAAGTGGCAGAAATCAAAGAGGTAATTTCAGAGAGAAAGGTAGTAGAGGCCACTTTGGAAGAAATGCAAGTAGAGGATTCCAAAGTCAACAATACAACAATACCTACTACAATTATGCTTCAGATCAGAAGGAGGATTCAACATTGATAATGAATGCAACTTGTGAAACGCAAAGTGAAGATAAAAGAGTCTTCTACATTGACTTAGGGTGTAGCAATCACCTGAGTGGCAACATCGCTTTGATGACTGATTTGGAGAATAAGGTAACTAATCATGTAGTTCAAACAGGTGACAATACAAAGCACAATGTGAAGTCAATTGGATCAGTGAAGGCCAAGGATGGAAGTACTCTCTTGAGTAAGGTTTAGTATGTTCCTACAATTCCAAAGAATCTGATAAGTGTAGGACAAATTGTTGGAAAAGGTTATGAAGTTAGGTTCACTAATGAAGGAGTTTTTGTGGAAGACCCTAGCAATGGGTATAAAAAAATTGTTTCAGGGAAGAAAGAAGGAAGACTCTGCACATTGAAGATTCAAGGTAACATTGGTCATGCCTTGTACACCTATGGAGGACATAAGATCTCAGAGTTGGATCTTTGGCACAAAAGGCTTGGACATTTTAATGAAAGAGGTATTAAAGATATGGTTAACAATGGTTCAATGCTTGGATTGCCTAATGTTGCAGGTCAACATATGACATACAGATGTGAGGCATGTCAATTAGGTAAGGCTCATAAGCAATCTTATTCCAAGCATGGTTTTATGTATTCAGAGAAGCTTGAGTTGGTACACACAGATGTGTGGGGACCATCAAAGGATTTCAGTATCAATGGTTCAAGGTATTATGTGATTTATGTTGATGATGCAACCAGATGGATCACTATCTATGTGATCAAAGATAAGTTAGAGGTATTCAATACATTCAAACATTATCATGTGTATGCAGAGAGAATTACAGGTCAAAAGTTGAAGAGACTAAGGTCAGATGGAGGGGGAGAGTATTTCTCTAATGAGTTCACTGATTACTTGTGGAATGCAGGTATAAAAAGAGAAATTACTTGTAGGTACTCTCCTCAACAAAATGGTGTAGCAGAAAGGAGGAATAGAACTCTTGTTGAGTTTGCAAGATCTCTTTGATTTCTGCCACCTCTTCCTCTTAAATTAAAGTTTTGATTATATCCACCATTAGTATTATGCCAACAATCATTAGCTAAGTGATTTGTCTTACCACAAATCTAGCAAGCTTTGACTCCATCTTTATTACTCCTGCCTCTTCCTCTACCTTTGCCACCTCCTCTTCCTCTTAGGAAGTTAGCTTGGCTAGTTGTACCTTCATCTTCATTTGCTTGTTGCTTCCCTTTTCTATTCTTCTTCTTATCCTTTGAATACATTGCTTGACCTGGACTTTTATCACCTTCACCTTTGACATCCTGCTCAAAGGTTAGCATGTGTCCTAGCAACTGATTTAAATCAGGAGTAAAATGATCTAGTGATAATTCAGTAGACAAAATGAATGGCTTCCATTTGTCATCACCTCTCAAACCTGTGAGGATTTGCCTTACCAATTTATCCTCCTCAATATCTTCATCAACTGCTCCTAATGCATCTGCAATGTCCTTCATTCTTGTTACATAATCTCAGATGGATTGAGAGGCCTTCTTCTTGAATGTGGTAAACTCTGCCCACAAGGATGCCTTCCTTGACTTTGTGGTATTTTGGAAATGCTCCTCCAAAGCATTCCATATATCACTTGCACTTTCAAGACCTCTAATGTGAGGTAGCAAGTAGTCATTAACTCCCATATAGATAATGCTCCTAGCTTGAGCATCTCTCTTCATCCAAATCTTCAAATCTGACAATTCTTCCCTAGTTGGAACACTAGGATCTCTG
The DNA here is from genome assembly GCA_020310875.1 of Ceratopteris richardii. Taxonomy (NCBI): domain Eukaryota; kingdom Viridiplantae; phylum Streptophyta; class Polypodiopsida; order Polypodiales; family Pteridaceae; genus Ceratopteris; species Ceratopteris richardii. The sequence goes on along the minus strand of CM035428.1, from coordinate 73,601,542 downwards.
AACTGAGGCTTTTCTTCTTCACCTGTAATACAACCTATCACGTCTTTGCTCATAAGGTGAGCTTCCATCCTCATTGACCATGCTGGATAGTTCTCTCTATCCAACTTCTCTATTTGAAGAGAATCTCCCATCCTCTCTTCACCTGTGTATTGAATTCTTCAAACTTTATGAGTAATAGATGTACCTTTACTTTGAATGAAGTTCCTTTTGACCTTTTTGATAACTTCTCGTCTCCTTCTCAAGCTTTTCTTTCACCTTTTGAACCTTCAAGTGTTGAATTCTTTACAGCTGCAGTAGTCGGGGTCCTCCTTTCTTTAGTTTTGATGCTTCCTGCTCTGATACCACTGATGGACAGTGTTAATCTCCAAAAGAACAAGCTACTCTTGAAATTAGAGCACCTCTATAACAAGAGTAATGTTGAAAATTATGGTACATGTGCAAGCTCCAATTGTGAGACGACACATACTCACCTATCATTTATTACCTCTTCATCATTAATGTATTTGTTGTACGCTCAAAATGGAGCTAGCCCTAAAAAATGTAAAGCCTACACTCTTAACCTTAGAGTAGAGTGTTGAATTAAAAAGGAAAAATGTATTTATGGCTTAGGTAAAAGCCAAAATATAAAAAGAGATATGGAATACTCAAAAAAAGTCGTGACGTTATCCATATAGAGTGATGTGGAGCACCAAAAGCCATACAAGGCAATGGAAGGACAAAAGCCAAGAAGTGGAAAGTCAAGAGGTGAGAGAAGATGAAGGGTAGGTGAAAAGTCCCATGCCCATACCTCTATATATAGAGGTCATTTGAACGTGAAAATTTGTGGAGATGACATGGAGATGGTGTAGAAGCATATGTTGGTCATCCTCTCACCAATGGAGATCAAAAGGTACCTCATTTGGATGCTAGAAGTCACAAAGGTATTCCAGCCGCATACCTTTTGTATACATAGACACATTGTGAAGGTCATATCTCTCTATGTACTTATCCAATTAATGCATATGATATCTTGTTGGAAAGCTTATCTCTTCTACTCTCTGTATCTCAAATATCTCTGTTAGATAATTCTCCAGTGTTGAAGATAAATGTACAAGCTCATTTTCATATGAGCCATGCTTGGATAAATTTACCAAATATAAAGATAAAGGAAAAGTGGAGGAAAAAAAGGAAAAAATAATAAAAGAAAAAGTCTAGTCAAAATTCATGATGAGTAAGAGATACAATATCTTGCCTTGTAGTTAGTAGCATATAGTGGAGAAAGTGGTGACTTAAGAAGGAGGCACAAGCTTCTTCACATGCTCATTGGTTATAAAAGTGAAGTTGGAGCACATTCAAAACAAGGAGAGAAAGAGGCAAGAGCTCCCAGTAGTCGGATATGGCCATTTTGTCATTTTGGTTTCCCTTAGACTCCTTCCAGTCGCACGTCAGTTTGTACACAGCTCTGTTGCAGAGCTCATATCTCAGTGCATATGTAACCATTTTGTGCGTTTAAACATTCATTGGAAAGCTTATCTCGTATACTTTTTGCATATCAAGTATCTCTTTGAACGCTTATGTAATTTGTGAGATATCAGTGAAAGAGTGAAGTCCAGTTTTTTAGTATACCTGTGTAGATAGGTAATCTATTTTGGTCAGTTAAATTTCCCAACCAAAACATAGCCAAATTGCATGATTTTTGTTTTATTGGAAAGCTCTTGGCATCTACTTTCACTATCTCAAATATCTCATTGAGATCATTTATATTCTATGAGATATCTGTCAGATAGTAAAGTCCAGTTTTATAGTGTACTTATGTGTGCAGGTGGTCAATCTTGGTGAGTTGACTTTCCTGATCAAAACGCATCCAAATTACTTGCTTTTTATCTTGCTGGAAAGCTACTTGTGTCTACTTTCTTTGTACCAAATACCTTTCTCAAAGGATATATATTCAAAGAGTTATCAGTCCGAGAGTGAAGCTCAATTCTTTAGCATATCTGTGTGGACAGGTAGTTCATCTTTGACAGTTGTGTTTCCTAATCAAAACTTGTCCAAATTAAGTAATTTATAGCTTTTTAGAAATCTCTCTTTGTCTACTTTGATTTACTAAGGTCTCAAGTCCATTTGAGTTTTTTATTGAGAGTAGCAAGCTATCTAACTGCAGATGTTTGTCCAAGTGCTGGACATACAAGGGCTCACTACACACTTCCGTTGCGCATAGGAGAACTCATTCTCCACAGTTGGTATCAGACCAAACTTAGTGCTGAAGCTTCATCAACAGAGCTGGAGATAAAGAAAAGCAAAAGGGGAGCTACAAAACAAGAAGGAGCTTCACAAATGCAAGAGCAAAGGACTATAACTATTCGAGGTAACTCTCAAAGTCTTTGATACTCTTCAATGGCTGACTTGGGTCAACAAGTAGAGAAGTTGGACAAGGATAACTATCCGGTGTGGAAGTTTAGGATGACCAACTACCTAATGGGCAAAGGCTTCTGGGGTATTGTGAGCGGCGATGATGCTCAACCTCAAATCAATCAAGCTATAGCCACCGAAGTCCAAAGGAGGCAAGCAAAAGAATGGGAAGAGAGGAATAGGAGAGTCATGTTCCTCATTTCGCAAGTCATTACTAATGCCATGGTAGGTCATATTCAACATCTAGAGAAAGCTAAGGATGCTTGGGAAGCTCTTGAAAGGATGTATTCAACAAATACCAAAGCTAGGAAACTTCAGCTCAAGAATGAGTTGAACACAATCAAGAAAAGTTCGAGTCAATCCATAGCTGAATATACTTTGAAGATTAAGGAGCTAAGAGATGCTTTAGCTTCTATTGGCACAATGGTTGAAGACGAAGATCTTGTGTGTTATACTCTCAATGGCTTGAGAGAAGATGAAAGATGGAAGCCTTTTATAACTTCCATTAACTTGAAAGATGTATATCCAGGTTTTGAACAACTAATCCCTCATCTTGTCACAGAAGAGCTTAGCTTCGGTGGTCCCAAAGGAAAGGACAGCCACAACCAAATGTTATATGCAGGTCGAGGTAAAGGAAGAAACTCAAGAGGAGGCTCAAGAGGAAAAGGAAGAGGTCACAACCACTCCAACTACAATCAAAACAATTCAAAAGACAACAAGGATGCATCAAATGCCAACACACAAGGAAGAGGTCGAGGTAGAAGTAGAGGAAGAGGCCGAAGCTCCTACAATTCTCATAAAGGTATAACATGCTACCATTGTGGTAAAGTAGGACACTATGCTAGTGATTGTTGGCTAAAGAATGGAAGACCAAATGGAGGCAATCAAAGGAACCAAAGCAACTATGCAAGCACCTCAAGTGAAGGAAGCAAGGACACACTACTTGCAATGAGACATGATTATAGAAGCTCTTGTGAAGATGACAAAAAAATGGTACATTGATTCAGGTTGTAGTAACCATATGTCATGCCAAGGAAGTTTGTTCACTAATCTACAAGTACCAAGTGGAAAAGGATGTGTTGAAATAGGTGATGATACTCAACACATGATTGAACACATTGGAGATATAAGGCTTGGAGATACAAGCAGAGCAAACGTACTATCTAATGTTCTTCATGTTCCTACAATTTCAAAGAACTTGATTTCAATAGGAAAAATGGTAGAGAAGGGTTATCATGTCATATTCAATGAGAATGGGTGCTTCATAAAGAATCCAAAAGAAGGCTTCAAGGTCATTGATGAAGGTAGAAGAGAAGGAAGGATGTTCACTTTGGATGTCCAACATCCTCATGGAAAGGTCATGTACATTCAATGTGGGAACAAGAAGATTTCAGAGTTGGACTTATGGCACAAAAGAATAGGACACATCAACATTCCAAAGCTGAAGGACATGAGCAAACATGAAGCGGTAAGAGGTCTTCCAAAATTTAATAGCATTAGACTACATGAGTTATGTGAAGCTTGTCAACTAGGAAAGCAAACGAGGCAGCCATTCAAGAGGAGCAATTATGTGGCTCCAAATGTCTTGGACTTGATACATACGGATGTATGGGGACCAACCCAAGAGGCATCAATGGCTGGTAATAAATTTTTTGTCACCTTCATTGATGATCACTCAAGAAAGGTATGGTTGTTTTGAATGAAGCAAAAATCAGAGGTGTTTCTATATTCAAAAGATTCAAAGTTGAAGTTGAAAAGGAAACAGGAAGGTCTATCAAAACCTTAAGGTCCGATGGTGGAGGAGAATACTTCTCCAAAGAATTTTCAGATTTTCTACAAGAGAATGGTATCAAAAGGCAATTCACTTGTAGGTATACACCACAACAAAATGGAGTAGCTGAGAGGAAAAATAGGCAAATTGCTAAAATTGCAAGATGCATGCTCAACGAGATGAAGGTACCATTGTACTATTGGGCTGAAGCTACCACAACCGCCATTTACTTGATGAACAGGTGCACAACATCGGGAATACATCACTTGACTCTTGAAGAGGTATATTCCGGTAAGAAACCTGATCTTACACACCTCAAAGTGTTTGGATGTGTTTGCTTTGTTCACATTCCACAAGAAGTTAGAACAAAGATGGAACCAAGGTCAGAAAAATGCATTTTCATCGGCTACTCGACGGAGCAAAAAGGATACAAGTGTTACAACCCTAGAAAAAAGGAATTAAGTCTCGCGAGATGTGGTCTTTGATGAACTAAGACCATGGTATGAAGATAAAGGAAAGGAAAAGATTCTTGAAGAAGATTGTGATGATTATGCATGAACAAATCAAAGAGAAGTTCAACAATCAAGCACAAAGGCTTCAGGTCCAGAGGCATCTACATCAAATGAAGAATGTTCAACATGGAGGGGGAGTCATTCTTTGTCTCCAAATTCAGCTCATAGTAGAGCCAAAGAGGCAAGTGCTACTCCAAACAGTGAGGTAGATGCAAGTGAAGAAGAATATGAAGAGGTAATCACTCCGATGGTAAAGTTGAATAGGTTAAAGAAGCAACTTTCTAAAGGCAATGAAAGAAGATCTTCAAGGACAAGGTATCCAACTCAAAGGTTGAGTTGTGATAGTTTTATGGCGACACATTTTGCATACATGATGCAGGTTATCAAAGACAAAGAGCCTGAGACATATGAAGAAGCTTGCACACAAAAGGAATGGAAGCAAGCTATGAAAGAGGAGATCAAAGCTCTCAAAGATAATCACACATGGGAGCTAGTGCCAAAGAAAGAAGGTATGAAGATTGTTCCAAACAAATGGGTGTTTAAAGTAAAGAGGAATGCTGATGGTTCACTAGCTAGATATAAAGCTAGATTAGTTGCCAAAGGATTTAAACAAACACAAGGCATGGATTATGATGAACTTTTCAGCCCCGTTGCAAAGATGGGAACTACCAGAACCTTAATAGCAATTGGTGCTTCAAGGAGATGGCCATTATATCAACTTGACATCAAAAATGCCTTTCTCAATGGAGAACTACAAGAAGAGGTATACGTGAGTCAACCAGTTGGATTTGAAGATGAAAACCATCCAGATTTTGTTTGCAGATTGAAGAAGGCACTTTATGGCTTGAAGCAAGCACCAAGAGCATGGAATCAGAGATTGGTAGAGTATCTAACTAAGTGTGGATACAACCCAAGTAGTGCAGATCCTTTGTTGTACATGAAGAAGGAAGAAAATAGAGAGGTATATATTTGCATATACGTCGATGATCTCATCATAACAGGAAATGATGTTACAGGGATTAAAGATATCAAAAGGAAGCTTGGTAAGGAGTTTAAAATTTCAGATCTTGGAGAGCTGAAATATTTTTTAAGAATTGAAGTTGTCTATGGAAAGAGTGGCATCTACTTGATGCAAAGGAAGTACTTGTTGGATGTTCTTTTCAGATTTGGAATGAGTGAATGCAAACCACTCACTCAACCCATGGACACAAATACAAAGATTTGTTCAAATGATGGAGAACCATTGGAAGATGTAACGACATACAGAAGCATTGTAGGATCATTGATCTATGCAAACATTACAAGACCTGATTTGTCTTATGTTGTTGGTGTACTTTCTCAGTTTATGCAAGCCCCGACAAGTGAACACTTAAATTCAACCAAGAGAGTGTTGAGATACATAAAGCATACAGTTAATCATACTTTGTTTTACAAGTTTGATGAAGAACTGCATGTCAAAGGCTTTAGCGATGCTGATTGGGCAGGCTCAAAGGAAGATAGGAGATCAACCTCAGGTAATGTGTTCATGATAGGAAGCAAACCTATCACATGGAGCTCAAAGAAACAACCTACTGTTGCACTTTCATCTATGGAGGCTGAATATAGAGGATTAGCATTTTCCACATGTGAAGCAATGTGGATTAAAAAGCTTTTGGTTGATCTTGGAGTGCAATTTGGAACCATCCCTATATATGGTGATAACATGTCAAGTATCTACTTGGCGAGCAATCCTATGTTTCATGCAAGGAGCAAGCACATAGAGGTCCACTACCATTATGTAAGGGAGAAGGTGCTGAGCAAAGATGTGGAGATAAAGTTCATTAGAACCAAAGAGCAGGTTGCAGATATGTTTACAAAGTTCTTGGATGCTTCTAAACTCAAAGGCTTCAAGGATGTGATAAATTTGCAGGACATGGATGAAGATAACTCCCAAAATGAGCTTGAGGGGGAGTGTTGAAGATGTACAAGCTCATTTTCAAATGAGCCATGCTTGGATAAATTTACCAAATATAAAGATAAAGAAAAAGTGGAGGAAAAAAAGGAAAAAATAATTTAAAAAAAAAGTCTAGTCAAAATTCATGATAAGTAAGAGATACAATATCTTGCCTTGTAGTTAGTAGCATGTAGTGGAGAAAATGGTGAGTTACGAAGGAGGCACAAACTTCTCCACATGCTCATTGGTTATAAAAGTGAAGTGGGAGCACATTCAAAACAAGGAGAGAAAGAGGCAAGAGCTCCCAGTAGTCCGATCTCGCCATTTTGTCATTTTGGCTTCCCTTAGACTCCTTCCAGCCGCACATCAGTTTGTACACAGCTCTGTTACAGAGCTCATATCTCAGTGCATATGTAACCATTTTGTGTGTTTAAACATTCATTGGAAAGCGTATCTTGTGTACTTTCTGCATATCAAATATCCCTTTGAAATCTTATTAATTTGTGAGATATCAGTGAAAGATTGAAGTCCAGTTTTTTAGTATACCTGTGTAGATAGGTAGTCTATTTTGGTCGGTTATGTTTCCCAACGAAAACATAGCCAAATTGCATGATTTTTGTCTTATTGGAAAGATCTTGGCATCTACTTTCACTGTCTTAAATATCTCATTGAGATCATTTATATTCTGTGAGATATCTATCAGCTAGTAAAGTCCAGTTTTACAGTGTACTTATGTGTGCAGGTGGTCTATCTTGGTGAGTTGAGTTTCCTGATCAAAACGCATCCAAATTACTTGTTTTTTATCTTGTTGGAAAGCTATTTGTGTCTACTTTCTTTCTACCAAATATCTTTCTCAAAGGATATTTATTCAAAGAGTTATCAGTCCAAGAGTGAAGCTCAGTTCTTTAGCATATCTGTGTGGACAAGTAGTTCATCTTTGACAGTTGTGTTTCCTAATCAAAACTTGTCCAAATTAAGTAATTTATAGCTTGTTAGAAATCTCTCTTTGTCTACTTTGATTGACTAAGGTCTCAAGTCCATTTGAGTTTTGTATTGAGAGCAGCAAGCTATCTAAGTGCAGATGTTTGTCCAAGTGCTGGACATACAAGGGCTAACTACACACTTCCGTTGCGCATAGGAGAACTAATTCTCGACATCCAGTAGTTACTGGGAACATTTCTTGTGAACCTCATTTTTTTGCATAACCTGAGATGACAGGTAGTCTAACTTTGTGTAGTCGGTTACCTAGTCAAATGAACTCCAAATAGAGTGTTCTCTAGCTTGTTAGAAAGCTAATAGAGTCTACTGTGTGTGGACAAAATTTCAGAGGCATTGGATCTCTGAGTTGTGACTGAATCAGGTTTTAGTGAGCATGTGTCTTACAGGGCAAATTCTAGAAGAGGCTCTCTAACTTCCGCTGCGTGTATTGAAGTGTATTGGAGTGAAATTTCTCCATAGGTAACTCAAAACTTTCACCAATTTGGAGGATCAATGATCATTTTCAAAATTTTGAACGAACTGTGAAGAAGATGACTACACAGAAAGTCTGCTGCACATAATTCACTCATTGACTTATCAAATGTGTAAAGGTTTTTATACAACTTTGCACAAGGTGTTGTGTATCGTTTTCACACCTACTTCAAGTTAAATCATTCCAAAAGCTTAAGTAAATTATGAGAAATGATCCAAACAATCTACCTATGTCTGAAACTGCCTTCTTGTAGAGTCGACTTTGACACCTGCAACTTCTAACACATGGTTCTCCCAAAGTAGAATCCATTTAAGCAAATGCTTTAAGCCATAGGTAGCTTACCTTCCAACTTAAAGAATGAGTTCTTGCATGCTCAAAACTTTACACTGTGGAAGGAGAATTGACCAAAACATTAGCATCAAATTTTGCGCCTCCTGCAACTTCTCTTCTTTCCATTTACACATGTAAATGTTCCTACACTCAATTCTCTCAGCCTGATCACAATTAGAAGCTGCAAAATTTGTACACAGGTCAATCAACTATAGACTTAGACTTGTACAAAAGCATTTCACAAAAGATTCAACACAGAAGGAGAATACTCAGAAAGATCGGGTGCAACATTTCTTCATTCCGGGAAAATTTAACATTTGAGTGATGAGAGAGATCCTACTCACTTCTAAAGTGTCTAATGACTCATACAACTTCTAACTTCTCTATTCACATGCTCTCACATAGTTGCCCCAACTTTTTACTTATATATACAGCCATATATGTACAAGCTTATGACCATACAAAAGATATATATGAGCTATCTCTAAATTAATGTACATATGTGTACACATCTTCATCTTCTGGATATGCACTTCCTTCATGCTTCATAACTTGATCTTTTCTTCAGTCCTTGACTTCAACCCTTCATTAAAACTTCAACTATTGATTGCCCTGCACCAACAGCTCCCCCTCAATCATCAATTGAGGTTTTCTCTAACTTCTTTATACCTGCCATGTCTTTGAATCTCTGTAGCTTTGGTCCATCCAAGCTTTTGGTTAGCATATCAGCTATCTGATCTTTTGTTGAAGTATGTATGACTTCAATCTCTTTATCCATCACCTTCTCTCGTAGGAAATGATACTGAATCTCAATATGTTTAGTCATGGCATGGAAAACAGGGTTAGCAACTAAATACAATGAACTCATGTTATCTCCATGAATAGTGGGTGTACTCTGAATGATATCAAA